>PVJS01043063.1:0-17231 GCA_004027185.1 Glis glis
GAGCTACACCCACAGCCCTTTTTTTATTCTTTTTTTTTAAATTTTATTTTATTAGTGCATTGCAGTAATATATCTTGAAGGATTTCATGGTGGTTGACGTATACATGCACTGATCGGTCAATTAGCCCTCCCCAATTCCCATCCCCTCTGCCTCCCCCCTCCCTCCTTCCTGTTTTCAGCATAGTAGTTGACTTTGATATCTTTGTGTATGTCCATCCTGTGTACCAGTTTGTTTCCTTCTCCTTCCCTCCCATCTCCTCCAGTTAGTTCGCCTTCTTCGCTCATCTGAGGTTTTCTCTCTTGGTCTATAGTCCTTACTGTGCAGGGTCGTGGCTCATCCTCCTGTGACCTCAGCACTGTGGTACTCCAGAGCGGGGCCGGGGGCTTGCCCGCCCTTGTTCTCATGCTGGGCCCCTGGGGAGGGGGCCATGTCTCATCTACCTGTGTCCTCAGTTCTGGGGTGTTCCAGGACAGTGTTGGGCTGCTCATGGGGGGCCATGGCTTGCCGGCTCATGTTCTCAGAGTTGGGTTGCTACTGCGTATGGCCACCTCTTCTTTTTCTCTCCTCATCACACTCATTGCGGGAGCAGAGGCTCACGGCCCACCCCTTGAAACCATAGTCGTTGTAGGTACGGGTCTGGATTGACTTGGGCTTCATCATGTTCCGAAGTTAATTGGTTTCAATGGTGGTCTATAGTTGCTGGTTTCACAAGGATCTGCTGTCTCTTTGCTGTTGGTCTCTGGGAGTCGCAGTGTAGGTGTGGCCCCACATAGATGGCGCCTTTACCTACGCTCTCCACTTACCAGGTGAAATGTGTGGAGTTCTGTTTAGCACCCCCCCCCCCCGCTCTGTCTACTACCTCACATTCTGTTGCTCTTTGGCTCTCTTTGTTTTGTTGAGTTTTGGCTGCCCCACTTTTCTTGTTAAGCAGTCTTCCCGCTAGCTGAGTTCCGAGTTTCGGAGTGCCAGCGATATAGTGCCTCCCTTTATCTCACTCACCTGTGTTCTTTTTGGGCGGTTCCAGGGGGCCATGCCATGTCCGTCCATGTCCTCAGTGCTGTGGTGTTCTGCGCCGGTGCTAGGCTACTCCAGGGGGGCCGTGTTTCACCCGCTCGTTTTCTCGGTGTTGGGGTGCTCCTGGGCCTGGCCGCCTCATCCATGTCTCTCTGTGTCGCTTTCTTTGTGGGGGCTGAGGCTCGCGTCCCACCCTTTGCAGTCCTCGCCGTTGTAGGTGTGGATCTGGTTCGACTTAGGCTTCATCATGGTCTGATGTCGACTACTTTCTTTTTTTTTTTTTGCGGTACCAGGGATTGAACCCAGGGGCGTTCTACCTCCACGCTACACCCTGGCCCTATTTTTTTATCCTTTATTTTGAAACCGGGTCTCACGAAGTTGCGGGGGGCCTCACTAAGTAGAGAGAGAGAGACAGGGAGAGAGAGAGAGAGAGAGAGAGAGAGCGAGCTGAGGCTGGCCACGAACCCGGATCCTCCGGTCTCCGCCTCCCAAAGTACTGGAATTATAAGCGTGCGCCACCATGCCCGGCCAATGTCGACTACTTTCGATGGTGGACTATAATCACTGGTTTCACAAGAATCAGCTATTTCTTTGCTGGAGGATTCGGGAGCTGCGTGGCTCAGCCAAGATGGCGCCTTTGTCTCTGCTCTCTGCTTACCAGATGAAATGCATTGAGCTCCCTACCACCCTCCACTCTTTCCACTGCCTCGCATTCCACTACACTTTGGTTCTCATTGTTTTGTTGAGTTTTGGCTGCCCCACTTTTCTTTTCAAGATGCAGTCTTCCCGCCAGCCAAGCTCCAACTCTCGGAGCGCTGGCAACATGCTGTCTTGCTATCCCACCATCTTGGTTCTCCTCCTCTTCATTCTTAAAAGTTATAATTCTCCTTATGCTTGATCTCGAGAACATTCTTTTTCTCTCTCTCTCTCTCTTTTTTTTTTTTTTTTTTTTTTTTGGTACTGGGGATGGAACCCAAGGGCCTTCTATGTCTGGGCTACACCCCTGGACTCTTATTTGGAAACAGGGTCTCACTAAGTTGCTAAAGCTGGCCACAAACCTGCAATCCTCCTCTCTCAGCCTCCCAAGTACTGGGATTATAAGCATGTGCCACCACACCCAGGCTCGAGAGCATTCTCTGCCAAGGAAAATTATCTTGTCTTCTGTTTCACAGTTATTCCAAGGCTGTAAATTCAGGGACTTTGGTCAGCAAGGGTTTGCTGAGGTAGGGAACAGGGGCTGTTTTCAAGTGAATGTTAGATCACTGAAAGAAAACTGAATAGGTTCCTCGCTATAAAAAAAAAAAAACTCTGGTTGATAATTGAAAAGCCATTTTGTTTTCAGCATTTAATTTTGATATTTTTTTGTCCTGGAGAGTTTTTGTCTTCATAAAACCTACAGAGATCTGTAGGAAAAAGATTAGGTTCCAAGTTAAATTTGAGGGTGCAAGTTGCCCTTGATTTTCACTCTTTTTTTGCTCTTAACTTTTGTTTTTTGGGTCCTTTTTTTGTCTTTTTGGAACTGAGGATCGAACCCAGGGTGCTGTACTTCCAAGGCAAGCACTTTGCCACTGAGCTACATCCCAGCCCCTCTTTTTTTGTGTGTATGTGGTACTGGGGATTGAACCCAGGGGCATTCTACCTCCAAGCTACACCCCCAGTCCTATTTTATTTTTCATCTTGAAACAGGGTCTCAGCCAGGCATGATGGTGCACGCTTGTAATCCCAGTACTTGGGAGGCTGAGACAGGAGGATCACAGGTTCGAAGCCAGCCTCAGCAACTTAGCAAGGCCCTCAGCTTCTTAGTGAGACCCTGTTTCCAAATAAATAAAATTGGGCTGGGGATATAACTTGGAGGTAGAATACCTTTGGGTTCGATCCCCAGTACCAGAGGGGGGAAAGAAAAAGAAACAGGGTCTCAATAAGTTGCAGAAGGCTTTGCTAAGTTGCTGAGGCTGGCTGCAAACATATGGTCCTCCTGTCTCAGCCTCCCAAGTACTGGGGTTACAAGCGTGCGCCACCATTCCCAGCTATACATTCATTTTCAAATTAAGTTCCTATGCTTTGAGAATTGCTTTCTCCCTATTCTGGATATAATGACTTGCACTCTGTATGAAGTAGATGAAGGTGGGAAGATGTTTGTGAGAATTATGACACAGGAATTTGCGTTAGACTTAATTGTGTTCTTTTTTATCCTGGTTGGCAGGAATATATGGTTTATAGGAAGCATACCTATATGAGGCTTGATGGCTCATCCAAGATCTCGGAGAGGCGGGACATGGTTGCTGATTTTCAGAACAGGTAACATTAATGAAAATTACAAAAATTCTTACTTTGATTTTCTTCTAGTGCGTGAAATGGTCAGTTTTTTTAAAAATGCCAGTGGCCAGGCATGGTGGTGCACACCTGTAATCCTAGTACTTGGGGGATTGCAGGCTTGAGTGCAGCCTCAGCAACATAGCAAGATCCTGTTTCAAAAAATAAAAAATGAAATAGGGTTGGAGGTATAACTCAGTAAAACACACACACACACGCAAAAGCCAGCACATATTAGATTATTAAGCAATCACAATATAGTGCCTACCATTTTAAGAGGTTGCTAAATCTGCTTATAATGATTCAGTGTGTGTAGAAAAAAGTCCACAAGGCTGTATTCCTAAATGTTAACAGTAGGCATTGCTAAGTGTTTACTTAGAATTAATTTTTAGTTTGTCTTTTGCATTTCTTTTTTTTTTTTTTTCAGTACTAGGGATTGAACCCAGGGGCATTCTACCTCTGAGCTACACCCCCAGCACTATTTTTTTTTTATTCTTTATTTTGAAACAGGGTCTCACTAAGTTGCAGAAGGCCTCTCTAAGAAGCTGAGGCTGGCCGCAAACCCGGATCCTCCGGTCTCAGCCTCCCAAGTACTGGGATTACAAGCGTGCGCCACCATGCCCGGCTTCTTTTCATTTCTTCATGTATGGGTGAAAGGAAAAATACCTTCCTTTTTTTTGCTTCCTTCTAACATTGTAGCAGAATGACAAATTGCAGTAATGTACAATCTGTTCAGCCAGTGGCTCTCAGTCACAGTACCTCTCCTACCTGCTAATGAGCCTATGAAATTTCAAATACCACCTGCTGAATGCTGATGGTTTACAGAGCCATAATTATCCTGAGTGCTGGTTCTTAGAGTAAGCAGAGTCTGATTACTGCTCTCTCCACGGAGAAAGTCAAGCTCCGCTGGTGACAGGTCTGCTGAACTCTACCTTAGTTTTCTTCCTTAGACTTGAAGAATTAAGGAATATAGTAGATTTTAATGTCTTTCAAATCAGAATGGTTTTGACTTTCTGGCCTTTAATTGCATGGCCTGTTAGTATTTCACTTTTTAATTCTTGGGAAGAAAATGAAGCACATAGTCACTTATATTTATGTTATAGTTTTTTATTTCATTTCAGTTTTAAAGCATGGTTTAGCTCAGATATAAAATAGTTTAGCATAAAGTACATCCATAGGTCAACATAGAATTCCCCCCTGAGAATTTCTGCTATTGTGCTATTCTTTTCAGTGGAACACAGGTAAGGAGATATATCCTCATGTTTTGGTTTACAGAAATAATACTCAGTTAGACTGAGAACTCCTAAGTTAAAACTATCTACCAAGCCGGGCGTGGTGACGCACACTTGTAATCCCAGTACTTAGGAGGCTGAGACCCGAGGATCCGGGTTCGCGGCCAGCCTCAGCTACTTAGTGAGGCCCTCCAACTTAGTGAGACCCAGTTTCAAAATAAAGAATAAAAAAATAGGGCTGGGGGTGTAGCTCAGAGGTAGAATGCCCCTGGGTTCAATCCCCAGTACTGCAAAAAAAAGACAAAAAACCTATCTATCAGAATTCCAGATGGTTTTTGAGCCAACAATGGAAGGAAAGATCCCCTTTGAACCCATTTCAGTTTGTTACCTGGAAGCAGCTATAAGGATAGCTTACCTACTTCCTCACCTAGCAAAAGCATTCAGCAGATTCTAAAATTGATGATTTGAAACATGGATAAGCATAGCAGTGCCTGTTAACCTACCACATTTTTATGATAAAAAAGGACAAAATGTTTACCAAGTAATCTTCATCTTTTCTTGATTCTTAAATCAGTGAAGTATATTTTATTATGACCTTGCTTTGCCATAACCAAAGAGCTCAACAAAAATCTTACATGCAAGATCTATTGACTCTGTATTTCTTTAGGATACCCTTATTTTCTCAACATGTGGGCATAGTAGTGTGAGGTAGTAGGTATTGTGTTACAAGAAAAACCATTAAGCAAAAGCCATTAAATAATAAGTATTTCATCCAGTATTGTTCCTGTTTATTTTTCTCTAGTATATTTTATAGTGTACATTTGATATTCATATATCATTTAAATGCCTTTGCGAGCCAGGTGTGGTAGCCCACACTTGTAATCCCAGTACTGAGACAGGAGGATCACAGGTTTGAAGCCAGCCTCAGCAACTTAGTGAGACTGTTTCAAAATAAAAAGGAAAGAGGACTGGAGGTGTAGCTCAGAGGTAGAATGCCCCTGGGTTCAATCCCCAGTGCCACAAAAAAGTAAATAAATAAATGTCTTTGCAATATTTTTTTTTTTTAGGTACTGGGGATTGAACCCAGGGGCATTCTACCTCTGAGCTACACCCCCAGCCCTATTTTTTATTCTTTAGTTTGAAACAGGGTCTCACTAAGTTCCAAGGGCCTCACCAAGTGGCTGAGGCTGGCCGCGAACCCAGATTCTCCGGTCTCAGCCTCCCAAATACTGGGATTACAAGCATGTGCCACCACACCCGGCTGCAATCATTTTTAATGACTAGTATTTCTTTACACTGAGTATATATACCAATTTTCTATTGTTAAAATATTGAGTGAATATAAATTATCTTCTTAGCATAGATTAAAACAAGGGAAATCACTGGGTGGAAAGATACAAGCATTCAAGACTATGCCGATCATCAGTTGTTTTGTTAGAAAAGTTCTCTTGGCCGGGCGTGGTGGCGCTCGCTTGTTATCCCAGTACTTGGGAGGCTGAGACCGGAGGATCCAGGTTCGCGGCCAGCCTAAGCTACTTAGTGAGGCCCTCTGCGACTTAGTGAGACCCTGTTTCAAAATAAAGAATAAAAAATAGGGCTGGGGGTGTAGCTTGAAGGTAAAATGCCCCTGGGTTCAATCCCCAGTACCGGAAAAAAAAAACAGATCTCTGATTTAGACTCTAATTAGAGCTATAGTATATTGTATATTGACTTCTGCATTGTAGAGCTATTCTTCTAGCCAGTCCAACTCCAGAATGCTGGGCTATGAAATTCAGCGCTCTATACTTTACACATACTATTTTAGTGTGCGTGGGGGGGGGGATCAGTAGATATACCTGATTTTTACCTCTAAAATCTCTTCAGAAGCAGAGTTTTTTGGGCAGTACCAGTAGTGCATCATAGTTGTAAAAAACTTAGCTCTAAAAGAATGTTATTTTCACTGGGCATGGTGGTGTATTCCTGTAATACTTGTACTTGGGAGACTAAGACAGGAGGATCACAGGACCAAAGCCAGCCTCAACAACTTAGTGAGGCCCTCAGCAACTTTGCCAGACCCTGTTTCAAAATGAAAATGAGGAGGGCGTGGTGACACAAGCCTCTAATACCAGTACTTGGGAGGGTGAGACAGGAGGATCACAGGTTTGAGGACAGCCTCAGCAAGTAGTGAGACTCATCAACGTAGTGAGACCCTGTTTCAAAATAAAAAAATAAGCCGGGCGTGGTGGCGCACGCTTGTAATCCCAGTACTTTGGGAGGCGGAGACCAGAGGATCCGGGCGAACCCGGATCCTCCGGTCTCCGCGGCCAGCCTCAGCTCGCGCACTCATGCGCGTGCGCATGCTCTGTCTCTCTCTCTCTCTCTCTCCCCCTGTCTCTCTCTCTCTCTCTCTTTACTTAGTGAGGCCCTCCGCAACTTTGTGAGACCCAGTCTCAAAAGTATAAAAAATAGGGCCGGGGGTGTAGCGCGGAGGTAGAACACCCCTGCGTTCAATCCCCGGTACCACAAAAAAAATAAAATAAAATAAATAAATAAATAAATAAAAATAAATAAATAAATAAAATAGGGCTGGGGGTGTAGCTTAGAGGCAGAATGCCCATGGGTTCAATCCCCAGTATGTATAAGTAAATACATACATACATACACACATACATTACATACATACATACATACATACGAGCTAGGGGTGCAGCTTGGAGGTAGAATGCCCCTGGGAGGTAGTACCCACCTCCCAAAAAAGAATGGTATTTTCACCATTAAATTGTACCATATCAGCCATACATGGTGTAACACGCCTATAATCTCAGTACTTGGGAGGCTGAGACCGGAGAATTGCAGGTTTGAGGCTAGCCTCAGAAACGTAGTCCCTGTTTCAAAATAAAAATTAAAATAGGGCTGGGGGTGTAGCTCAGAGGTAGAACTCCCCTAGTTTCAATCCCCATTAACCCTACACACACATAATTGTACCATATCTACTTAGTAAAAATGTTATTTGAACAGTTTTATCTGTGAAACATTTTTTGCAGTACTGGGGATTGAACTCAGAGGCATTCCACCTCAGAGCTACACCCCCAGCCCTAGTTTTTATTCTTCATTTTGAAACAGGGTCTCACTAAGTTGTGGAAGACCTCACTAAATAGCTGAGGCTGGCCACGAACCCGGATCCTCCGGTCTCAGCCTCCCAAGTATTAGGATTACAAAAGTGCGCCACCACACCCAGTTTATCTGTGAAAATTTATTTACATCTTTAAGCTGTACATCTGAGAATTACTTGAGGAGAAGTGACTTTATTTAGAGACAACATGTGTTTAGCCATTATTTTCATCTAGTGTTTAAGAATAGAAGAAATAAAAAAAGAGAGACTAAAGTCTCCTTCTTGTCCCTGCCTACATTACAAGCTACATTCTTTAAGTTGAGATTAGGGCTTAGAAATAATCTACTTCTCATGTATGCTCACTGAATGGTGCCTCTGCTGACCAGAATTTTATCAAGCTGACCTCTCCAAATGGAGAAAAAGTTCTCAGCTTATAAGTTTGAGTGGCTGCAATAGCTCAATATAGAGAAAAGGACAGGTGTTTTTGAAAACAAAAAGCATGCCTTGCCAAATAGTTTCATTATTATTATTATTAATGAAAATACATCAAAAGGAAAAATTGTAGTTTCAACTGGAAAGCCCTGTGGCTCAAAGGTCAGCCAGAGTAAACAAGAACTCCTATAAAAAGCCATTTACATTCCCTACATACAAGATTTATTTATGAGGGATCCTTCCAGGAAAAAGTCTGACTGAGACTAAAGACTGTTTGACCAGGATGTCCTGACTGGGCAACATTCAGAACATGTGACCAGTGCGTGATCCTAGGAGCCATTCACAAGGTCTTCGTTCTGTGGTGCCTTGTCCTTTGCTTCCCTTCCTGCTATCCCATGACTTTTACCAAGTGGATCCCCTTTACCACCATCACTACCACCCCCAGATTATCTGACCACTCCAGGTGACCCTTAGGAAAACATGACAAAAAATGATGGTAGCATGGGTTTTTCTTCCTTGGTGAGAGTGTTGTGGAGCTCAAGTATATTCTTTCATTCTGATTCTTTTTTTAGTCATTCATCAAGCCTTTACTGCAGTTGTTGGTGACTAGCACTATTTGGGTATTTTGGTTCAGAGAGGCCTCAGTGGGTCATTAAAGAGTGAGAGTGTAGCCAGGGGTGGTGGCACACACCTGGAATCCCAGTACTTGGGAGGCTGAGACAAGAGGATCACAGGTTCAAGGTCAGCCTCAGCAACTTATCAAGACCCTGTTTCAGAATAAAAATAACAAGGGCTAGGGGTATAGCTCGGAGGTAGAATGCCCATGGGTTCAATCCCCAGTACAAAAAAAATAAGAAAGGGTGATAGTGAAACCTAGGTTTGTCTTCCTTGTGGTTTCATAGGCCCCTTGACAGCCTATTCAGAAGCCTGGTCTCTAAGGCCTTGAACTGACACCCTAAGTGAGATAGATTCCTTTTCAACCCCTAGAGGGCATCCAAGCCACCCTGTTGCCTTCTGCAATTTTGTTTTCTTCTTTTTAATCAGAGTTCTCAAAACATTAACTCAGCCTGGTGTGTGGTATTCCATGCCTGTAATCCTAGTATTTAAGGGGCTAAGACTGTAGGATCGCAGGTTCGAGGACAGCCTTAGCAACCTAGTGAGACCCTGTTTCCAAACAAAAAATAAAAATGCCTGGGATATAGCTTGGAGGTAGAATGCCCCTGGGTTCAATTCCCAGCACCACACACGTGCACGCGTGCACACACACACACATAAACCAGCCAGGCATGATGGCGCATGCCTATAATCCCAGGACTTGGGAGGCTGAGGCAGAAGAAGGATTATAGGTTTGAGACCAGCCTCAGCAACCCAGTGAGATCCTGTTTCAAAAGAAAAAATTAAGCCGGGTGCGGTGGTGCATGGTTTTAATCCCAGTACTTGGAGGCTGAGACAAGAGGATCGCAGGTTCAAGGACAGCCTCAGCAAGTAGTGAGACTCTCATCAACCTAGCAAGACCCTGTTTCAAAATAAAAATAAAATAGGTCTGGGGTGTAGCACGGAGGTAGACTGCCCCTGGATTCAATCCCCAGTACCACAAAATAAAATAAAATAATTTAAAAATTAAAAGAGCTGGGAGTGTAGCTCAGAGGTAGAATGCCCAAGTTCAATCCCCAGTACCCAAAAAAAAAAAAAAAATTCAGATGCCTTCAACTTTAGTTTGTTTAATTTGTTCTTTGTGATTTAATCACTAAAAGATGGCATCTAGCCGGACATGGTGGCACATGCTTGTAATTCCAGTACTTGGGAGGCTGAGACAGGAGGATCCAAGGGTTTGAGGATAGCCTCAGCAACTTAGTGAAGCCCTCTGCAACTTAGTGAGACCTTGTTTCAAAATAAAATAGGACTGGGGGTGTAGCTCAGAGGTAGAATGCCCTGGGTTCAATCCCCACCACCCAAAACATAACAAAACAACAAAAGATGGCATCCTATATATTCATTAAAATTATAAAATAATGATTGTGTGTGTGTGTGGTGCTGGGGGTGGAATTCAGGGGTCTTCTACCTCCAGGCTATACCCTGGCCCTATTTTATTTTTTATTTGGAAAAAGGGTCTTGCTAAATTGCTGAGGCTAACTTCAAACCTACAATCCTCCTGTCTCAGCCTTCCAAGTACTGTGACTAGAGACGTGCGCCACCACGCCCAGCCTGTTATTGATGAAATTTAAGGATGGAAGTTGGAGAGGTAGCTCAGTTCAGTAGTATGCACGCTTAGTCTGTTTGATCCCCTACACCACAAAAACAGTGATGACAACAACAACAAAAGTTTTAAAATATTCAAGGATACACTAATAGAACATTCCTAAAATACAAAGATTTTGGAATCATAACCTACAGGAGGACTCTAGACATGATCCCTTTACATGTCTGCCTCTAAGAAAGTTGTACCTAATTAAATGCAAATAACAAGATTCTCTGGACCTGCCCCACTTAGTAATCAACCAGGATGCTTATTTCAAAATAGTTCCTTCACTTATATTCATGTTTTACATTGATATGTCATCAGTTAGTCACTGCAGTTATATTCATGGCATCCTGATTTTACAGTCCAGGAAGTAGACTTTCAGCAGTCAAATGACTTTATCAAGGAAGAATAGCCTGAAGGAATAAGAACATCCTGATGCCAGTGTGTTTCTGTTTGTTTGGTTTTTTTTTCCTCTGAAGCCTACAGAATAAGATTTGTTTTACATTGTGATTTAGTACCCAAATACCATATCTAAAATTTTACAAAATGGTACTTCCCTTGTGACCTGTGTTGTACTAGAATATTGGCTAATATGGTCTATTTCTTTCATTAATTTATTTCTTTAATGCAGTCTCAACCACCAAACTGATTTAATTACCAAGGATAGATAGGTGTGACCTTCAGTTTGAATTGCACTGTTATATTTACTATAGACATGAGTAAAGGGAAGTAACGTCTTGATTTAGAAGGTTGTCAAGTTTGCTCAGTAGTATAATGCAATCCCTGTCCCTTAGAAATATTCTGAAAATAAGGCCAGGCATGGTGGCGCACGCTTGTAATCCCAGTACTTGGGAGGCAGAGACCGGAGGATCCAGGTTCGAGGCCAGCCTCAGCTACTTAGTGAGGCCCTCCGCAACTTTGTGAGACCTGGTTTCAAAATAAAGAATAAAGAATAGGTCTGGGGGTGTAGCTCGGAGGTAGAATGCCCCTGGGTTCAATCCCCAGTACTGCAAAAAAAAAAAAAGAAAGAAAGAAAAGAAATATTCTGAAAATAATCTAGGGCAGGAACATGAAAATCCAAGATGATCATAAAATATATTATCTGCCAAACCTGGGCTACACAGCTGAGCCACTGTTGGTTTATAAGATAAATCTTATAGTCAAAAGCCTGCTCTGAATGAACTGGCATGAGCCTTGTTCCCATCACATTCAGTAAATATTTGTTGCCTGAATGAGATGACAGGTAGGTAGGTAGGTGGGTTGTTGGTTGGTTTATTGGTACTGGAGATTAAACCCAGAGGCATTCTATCCCTGAGCTATATCCCTAGCCCTTTTAAATTTTTTTAAATTTTGAAATAGGGTCTCACTACATTGCCGAGGCTGGCCTCAAACCTGTGATCCTCCAGCCTCGGCCCCCAAGTACTGGGATTACAGGCATGCACCCCCATGCCTTGCCTAAATTTCTTTTTTTTTTTTTTTTTGCTGAACTGAGGATTGAACCCAGGGGTATTCTACCTCCAGGCTACACCCTCAGCCCTATTTTTTTATTCTTTATTTTGAAACATGGTCTCCCTAAGTTGCAGGGGGCCTCACTAAGTAACTGAGGCTGGCCGCGAACCCAGATCCTCCTGTCTCAGCCTCCCAAGTACTGGGATTACAAGCACGCGCCACCACGCCCGGCTCTAAATTTTTTTAAGAGGACTTGGGATGTAAAGGGAAACAGAAAATTTTATCTAATTGTTTTATGTAAAGGCTGTATTGCATGCATTCAAAGGTGTTTTTTTTTTTCCTTGCTGTACTGGGGATTGAACTCAGAGGCATTCTACCTCGGAGCTATACCCCCAGCCCTATTTTTATTCTTTATTTTGAAACAGTGTCTCACTAAGTTGTGGAGGGCCTCACTAAGTAGCTGAGGCTGGCCGCGAACCCGGATCCTCCTGTCTCAGCTTCCCAAGTACTGGGATTACAATCGTGCGCCACCACGCCCGACCCAAAGGTTTTTTTTTTTTTTTTTTTTTTTTTGCGGTACCGGGGATTGAACGCAGGGGCATTCTACCTCCGCGCCACGCCCCCGGCCCTGTTTTTTATACTTTATTTCGAAACCGGGTCTCACGAAGTTGCGGAGGGCCTCACTAAGGAGAGGGGGAGAGAGAGAGAGAGAGAGAGAGAGAGAGAGAGAGCGAGCAAGCGCTGAGGCTGGCCGTGAACCCAGATCCTCTAGTCTCCACCTCCCAAAGTACTGGGATTACAAGCGTGAGCCACCACGCCCGGCCCAAAGGTATTTTAATTGTAACATATCTTCATGGCTGAATTAAACTTAATACATAGATGTGTTGTGGCTTATGTCTTAGTCCCTAACTTCAGTTCATTTTTTTCTGGATCTTCCTTCCTTTGTTTTATTTATTTGTTTGTTTTGGTACTGGTGATTGAACCCAGAGGTATTCTACCTCCAAGCTATACCCCCAGTCCAATTTTATGTCTTATTTGGAAGCAGGGTCTTACTAGGTTATTAAGAGCCTTGCTAGGCCGGGCAAGGTGGCGCACGCTTGCAATCCCAGTACTTTGGGAGGCGGAGACCAGAGGATCCGGGTTCGCGGCCAGCCTCTGCTCTCTCTCTCTCTCTTTCTCTCTTCTCTACCTAGTGAGGCCCTCCGCAACTTCATGAGACCCGGTTTCAAAATAAAGTATAAAAAATAGGGCCGGGGGTGTAGCACGGAGGGAGAACGCCCCTGGGTTCAATCCCTGGTACCGCAAAAAAAAAAAAAAGAGCCTTGCTAAGTTGCCGAGGCTGACTTTGAACCTGTGATTCTCCTGTCAGCCTCTCAGGTACTGGGATTACAAGCGCACGCCACACCTGGCTTTGGAACTTCCTTCCTTCATGTTAAAATAAATACTTTGGAATAATAATTATTAGTTCTCAATACTATTGGAATTCATAATTCCTGGGGGAGGGAACATCAGGAAATGGGGATTTATTTGGCCCCTCTGTATGAATTAGGAAGAGTTGACTTGTCAAAAATGACTATTGTAGCCGGGCATCATGGCACATGCCTGTAATCCCAGTCCTTGGGAGGCTGAGACAGGAAGATTGAAGGTTTGACGCCAGCCTCTGCAACGTAGTGAGACTCTCAGCAACCTAGCAAGGCCCTGTTTCAAAATAAAAAATAAAAGGCTGGGAGTGTTGCTTGGAGATAGGATGCCCCTGGGTTCAATCCCTAGTACCAAAAATAACAGTAATATAAAACAAGGTCTCTACTTCCATGGCAGCATATTTTTCTATTACATTTGCTACATGTCTGTACTTATATTGCCTATCAGTCAGATATTAGTTGGCAGCGTTTATTTGCAGATTGGAAGATGACTTCCGTCATTGATTTTTAGCAACAGAGCACCTTTGTACACTGTTTCAAGGGGACATGGATAGGCCTAGGTAACCACCAAAACTTCTAGCCCTAGATTACATGTTCTGTGTTGAGAGATTCCTCTCTTTTGCCGCATTCCAATTTTCCTTTTCAGTTTTTCCTCTTAACATGTTCCTCCCTTTTCTGCAGGAACGACATCTTTGTGTTCCTGTTAAGTACACGAGCTGGAGGACTGGGTATCAATCTCACCGCTGCCGATACAGTAAGTAATGAGAGTACAGTTTACTGGCTACGCAAGTTTTCTACTATAGATATGGCATTTGTGGTGCATTTTAACTTTCCTTTTGAACTTTTCTGTCCATTCTCTTTGAATGAGTTTCTTATATATTCAATCAGCAAATATTTATTGAATGCCTACTGTGTGTCCAGTACTGTTCTAGACACTTGGGATACATCATTGAAAATAAACAGACCAGGACATAAAAACCCAGGCAATCCAGCTAGATTTGTTTAGGACTGTTACTGAACAAATCAGAAAGTATTTTCATTACTCTTAGTATTATTCCACTACTGGAAAAACTCATGTTTTTGTATCTTAAACTTCAAAAGGTGGCTGTAGAGCAATGAAATTGATAATTAAAAAAATAACAGTGGGGCATGGTGGCATGTGCTTGTAATCCTGGTACTTGGGAGGCTAAGACAAGAGGATCACAACAGTTTCGATGATATCCTCAGTAAGTAGTGAGACTCTTATCAACCTAGAGAGACCCTGTTTCAAAATAAAAATAAAATAGGGCTGGGGGGGTATCTTGGATAGAATGCCCCTGAGTTCAATCACTAATACCAAAAAAATAAAAGAAAAATAAAATAACAGACAGACAAGTGTGGTGACACATACCTATAATCCCAGATACTTGGGAGGCAGAAACAGGAGGATCACAAGATCAGGGTCAACCTAGATAACAAGCAAGACCCTCCCTGACTTAAAAAGAGCAGGTGCAGTGGTGTGCGCTTGTAATCCCAGTACTTGGGAGACTGAGACATGGGAGGATTGCAGATTTGAGGCCAGTCAGTGCACGATAACTTAGCAAGACCCTATTTGAAAATAACAAATGAACGGGTATGGTGGTACACACCTGTAATCTCAGTACTTGGGAGGCTGAGACAGGAGTATCACAGGCTTGAGGCCAACCTCAGCAAGTTAGTGAGACCCTATTTCAAAATAAAAAATGAAATAAAAATATCAAAATAGAGCTGGGAGCGTAGCTCAGAAGTAGAATACCTCAGGTTCAATCCCCAGTATCACTAAAATAAAATAAGATTAAATAAAAAGAATAGGCTGGGATGTAGCTCAGTGGTAAAGCACCCCTGAATTCAATTCCCAGTACCACAAAATAAAATAAAAAAAATAAAAGGTCTGGAGATGTAGCTTAGTGGTAGAGTATTTGCCTACCATCCATGAGTACCTGACTTCAATCCCCAGTACTGCCAAAAAGAAATAATATAAAAAAACAAGCCGGGCGTGGTGGTGCATGCTTGTCATCCCAGTACTTGGGAAGCTGAGACCGGAGGATCCGGGTTTGCAGCCAGCCTCAGCTACTTAGTGAGGCCCTCCGCAACTTAGTGAGACCCTGTTTCAAAATAAAGAATAAAAAAATAGGGCTGGGGGTTGTAGCTCAGAGGTAGAATGCCCCTGGGTTCAATCCCCAGTACCAAAAAAAAAAAACAAAGATTCTCCAACAAATTACCCCCACCCCATTACTGAGGGTTGAACCTGGGCCTCATGGATGATAGGCAAGTGCTCTACCTCTGAGCAACACCTCCAACCCTTATTATTTTTCATTTTGAAACAGGGTTTCAAAATAAAAGTTGCTAAGACTGGCCTTGAGCATGAGATCCTCCTGTCAGCCTCCCAAGTACTAGGATTACAGGTGTGTGCCACCATGCCTGGTTCCCTAGCCCCCCCCCCTTTTTTTTTTTTTTTTTTTTTTTTTTTTTTGATGGTGGTGGTACTGGGGATGGAACCCAGGGGCCTTCTACCTCCGGGCTATACCTCCAGCCCTGTTTTTTGTTTTTGGTTTTTTTTTTTTTCGGTACCGGGGATTGAACCCAGGGGAGTTCTACCTCCGCGCTACACCCTCGGCCCTATTTTTTATACTTTATTTTGAAACCGGGTCTCACGAAGTTGCGGAGGGCCTCACTAAGTAGAGAGAGAGAGCTGAGGCTGGCCGTGAACCCGGATCCTCCAGTCTCCACCTCCCAAAATACTAGGATTACAAGCGTGCGCCACCGCGCCCGGCACCGGCCCTGTTTTTTATTTTTTATTTGAAAGCAGGGTCTTGCTAAGTTGCTGACTACTATATTGTTGAACTGCCTGCTTTTAAGAATGAAAAACAGATTCTGTATCATAACTAAGTGTCAACCATAGGAGTCCACTGTACCTTCCTTGCCCCCAAACAACCTACACCAGTCGGTGAGGCAGGGCCTAAGGACAGCTGGAAAAGCCGAGTAGCTATACCACCAGTCTCTGTCTCTCTGTCATCTGGGCAAGTTGTCAGTGGTGGTAGATGTTGTTCTCGTAGGTTCTCTGATATGGTAGCTCACTTGATGGCATATCAGATAGTAAAAATTTGCCTTTGTCCTTGTTTTTCTTGGTTCTCTGCTCTTTTTTTAAGCATTTTATATAGTCCCAATATAGTCATACTACACTCTTTACTAGCTGATCTTTTGGGATCCAGTCTCATTCCTCAGCCCCATATTTGTTCGTCCAAATCCATTCTTTGCTATACTGATACTCTATTAGTTTATACCCTTATTTATAACTGTGCTGTGCCTCCACTTTTAAAACTCTTTAGGGATTCTCCATCATCTGCAAGACAGAGTATCCGTTCCTTTAGATGGTCTACAAGGCTCTTCATTTGTGGCCTTTATCTACCTTTCTGGCCTAATTGCCATACCACTTTCCCTTCCAAAATTCTTGTTCCAGAAATAAACGATTGACTTTTAGTTTTCTGGACATGCCATATCATAGTGTTGCTAACTGTTCCCTCTGCCTAGCTTGTCCTGTGAGACACTCCTTCCACTTGGTAAACTCCTGTTTATATTTCAAAACCCCCATTCAGGTGTCACATTCCCAGGCCCCGCCCCCTACTCAGGTTAATCACATTATCACATTATATTGTAAATAATTGTTTTACATACTAGACTTGACCTCATCAGTGGAAACAATACAGAAGCCATATTTCTAGTACCTGGAACAATTCATTCATTCACTCAACAGATGTTTAATGAGTATCATCCAAGAGCCCAACTGTTTTAAGCACTAGGAATTCAGCATGCAAGCCGGTTGTGGTGGCACATGCTTGTAATCCCAGTACTTGCAAGGCTGAGACAGGAGGATCACAGGTTCAAGGACAGTTTCAGCAAGTAGTGTGACTCTCATCAACCTAGCGAGACCCTGTTTCCAAATAAAAATAAAATAGGTCTGGGGGTGTAGTTCAGAGGTTGAATGCGGAAGGAAGGGAGGGAGGGAGGGAGGGAGGAG
>PVJS01043064.1:0-17228 GCA_004027185.1 Glis glis
TGCACTAATTAAAAGTATAAATCTCTCCAAATGCATGTGTGTTCCCCCAAATTTGAGTTAACAGTTTCTTGGAGCTTGGTAATGCTTTTTTTTCATTTTAATTACTTTTGATATGCACCCACGCACACATACACAAAAAAGAACTTTCTAATTTACAACTCAAGTGTGACTGCTCTTAAAACAGGATTAACAACTTGGCTAAAATATAAGGTAAAAGATCTCAGTATCACTGTTTCCTTTTTGGTGCAGCACCCCTGAAACTTGGCCAGGCTTTTGATGGAGAACCCTCAAATTTAGATTCCAAGGCTAATGAAGCTCATTGGTTTCGAAAAATAGGTAAAATTTTATGACTGTGGGAAACATTGTGGGAAGGATCAGATGTGAGTTCAAATTCTGGTTCTTTCATTTGTAGCTATGGGTACAGGTATAACTCCGTTATTTATAAAATGAAACAATTATATACATTATTGTTATGAAGGGTTTTATATGAAGCAGTATGTACCTGGTACATAGTAGGGTACTCAATATATTAGTTTTCTTCCTTTTATACAGAAATGGGCCTAAGAATAAAAAAAGATGAACTATAACTTCAGGTCCCCAAAATTATGCCCCCTAGCTTGGTCTAGAATGCTTAATTTATCTTTAAATGTAATTCATCAAAAGCAAGCTACATTTAATAATGTGGAATAATCTCACAAACATAATTTGAGAAAAAGGAGCCAGACATTGAAGAGTACATACCTCATGATTCAATTTGTATATAAGTAAAAAAAAACCCAGGCATAATTAATTTATGGTGTTAGAATTTAAGAGAGTGGTTACCCTTGGCGGGGGGTTGGACTTGAAAGGAGAGAGCAGCTTCTGGGTTTCTGGTAATAATCAAGATCTTTCTTGATCTGGGTACTAGGTATATAGATATGTTCACTTTGTGAAAATTCATCAGACTGTACAATTATGAGTTGTGTCATTTGCTCCATGTGGGTTTTATTTAATAAAAATGATTTTTAAAATTTTGGAGTCAGTTACTACAGTGATAAGTAAGCAAGAGCTATTAAGCAGCAATGTCGCAAAGTGCTGGTTCTACACAAACCTTTTCTTGTTTTATGAGATTTACTGAGGCTCTAATCTAGAAGAGAGGGAATAAATCAACAATCTGGCTTCCAAGAAATTCATGCAAATAATGGAAAATAACAGACACTTAAACTATAGAAAGATTTAATGACTTTGATCTTTTGAAAGTTTGAAAAGGTATATTCCTACTTCCTTTACTACATTTTAATTTTTATTTTCCAATGTGAATATCATGCTGAATGTTGCCTAATTTGGTCTTATACTACCCTTTGGAAGATGTGAATCTCTCTAGCAATCGTCCTTTAAACATTAATTCTAGTGTATTCTGGTCTTCACTGATTTTTTTTCTTGAGATGAGGTCTCACTATGTTGCCCAGGCTGGTCTTGAACTCTTGGGCTCAAGCATTCCTGATTCAGCCTCCTGAGTGCTGGGACTACAGGTATGCACCACTATGTCCAACTCTTTGCTGAATTTTAACTTCCTTTCACCACTTCAAGTTGGTGATTCCCTTGGTGACCTTCTTATTTTATATGGATTTGTGCCAACTAAGAATTCTTTTTGTATGTCCCCACTTTTTAAATAATTCAACAGTAGTTGGTTACATACTTGCAATCCCAGCGACTCAGGGAGGCCAAGGCAGGAATATCACAAGTCCAGGGCCAGCCTAGGCATCTTTGTGAGACTCTGTCTCACAAATAAAATAAAAAGGTATAGGAGTGTATCTCAATGGTAGAGTGCTCCTGGGTTCAATCCCCAGTACCACAAAAATAAAAACAAACAAAAAATTCAACAGAACCTCCATTGATCATTGGCCTAGAATAGAAGATTAGAACTGAGTTATACAAACCTAGAGTTATTTTTATTTTATTCACTCACTTATTTATCTATTTTTATTTATTTATTTTGCCATACTGGGTATTGAACCTAGGGGTGTTCTATCTCTGAGCTACATCCCCAGCCCTATTTTATTTTTTATTTTGAAACAGTGTCTCACTAAGTTGCTAAGAGCCTTGTTAAGTTGCTGGTGTTGGCCTCAAACCTGAGATCCTGTCTCAGCCTTCCAAATACTGGGATTACAGATGTACATCACCATACCCAGCTAGAGTTAATTTTTAATCCCTGAGAAACCCTTTATTAGTATATTAATATTAAAGATGTAGATAGCAGAATTTAAAGATGTAGATAGCAGAGTCCAAACTAAACAGGAGATTTCCATATTTCTATTATTTCATGTTAACTTTCAGCTTGGTATTTAGCTGTGCAATCTGACAAAGACCCAGAGACAATGAGAGAGTTTCCCATGGTTTCTTATAAAGTAAGTCTCATTTTCTAATAAGGATCTCATGTATGGATAACAACAAGGATCTGACCACTATGGCTATAGAAAAGAACTAAGTATAGAGTGAGATTGGCTTTTAATTCCGGAACTTTTAATATATGTCTAAGCAAAAATAACCCAAGGAGATTATTTCCTATAGGATATAATATAAGAATGTTGGGCAGATATCCCTATACCAAAATATGACAAACACCCATTGTGGAGGCTAAAGTTCTACCATTATAGAATTATTCCTTTTCCCTTGAAGGTATTTCAGTCTCCCAGAGTCCTATATTTAACCATAAGTATCTTTTGGAAGGGAATACTCCAAGCATTTGTCAGTTACCAACACATTGGGAAGGGTTATAGGAATTAGTCTATAGGAATATAAAATAAGTATCTGGGAACAGAAGGGGGAAGGGAGATAAGAAGTTTGGGCTTATCCAGGAAATGTTTGAACTTTTCCTGGAACAGGTTCTATGTATAAGGATTTGTGAATTTGTTATTCAATTATAACCATTTAAAAATAGTCTTTAGCCTCACGCCAGAGGTTAAATGCCAGAAAAAGGACAATTATTGGATGGAGAAATAAAGGGGAGGGGCTAAAGAATATCCTTCATACATATTTAGAAGTACGTAGTCTGATAGGTTGAGATTAATTAACTGTTTAGAATTTTAGAGCTGGAAAGAACCAGACAGATCACAAAAGTAACCTGAGACCTGAAGGGATTGGGTGTGTTTTGTTTTATTTTATTTTATTTTATTTTATTTGGTACTAGGGAATAAACCAAGGGCATTCTACTTCCAAGACACACCCCCAGCCCCTTTTTTATTTTTTATTTTGAAACAGGGTCTGGCTAAGTTGCTGAGGCTGGCCTCAAACCTGTGATCCTCCTGTTTCAGCCTCCCAAGTACTGGGATTATAGGTGTGCACCACCCTGCCTGGTGATTGTATGGATGGATTTATTTATTTTTTCATTCATTCATTCATTCATTTTGGGGCTGCTGGGGATTGAACCCAGGGGCATTTTACCCTCGAGCTCCATACCCAGACTAATTTTTAAATTTGGAAATAGCGTCTTGCTAAGTTGCTGAGGGCCTCACTAGATTGCTGAGGCTGGCTTCGAACCCATGATCCTCCTGTCTCATCCTTCCAAGTACTGGGATTATAGGCATGCACCACCATGGTGTCCATTGGGTGTCTTTAAATGATATTAATTCAATAAGAGATGATTGCAATCACTAAATGTTTGGGGAGATTAAGAAATAGTCTTTGCAAGTTTAGGTATAATTGCCATTTTAATTAGGTGAAATAAATTAGTTTTAGTTTTGACATTTGTGATAGCACTTTTAGGATAGGCATATAAGAATCCAAGTGCCTAGAGTTTTATTGCAGTGCAAATCTGGCAGTTTTTCTAAAACTCAAAGGCAAGGTTTAATGATGAGGTTATGCCTAATGACTGTCAAGATTTGACATTGTATCTTTCAACCATGACAATATATGCACTAATTTTGGCTTTATTCAATACAAAGGGGAAATCTATTTGCCAAGGGGGAAAACACTTAGAAATTACAGCAGAAACCAAGAAGTAAATCACTAGATAGAAATAGGGGGCAAATGATAGTACTTGTCACAGGGAAAGATAGGAAAACTGTGAAGAAATGAAGCTTTTTATCTCTAGGAAGGTGCTAAAAACAATAGAAAATAATATAAAATTAAAACTGTAAATCAGTGTTATAGTCTGTATAATTTTTATGGTGACATGTGCTTTTCCAGCTGAATTTTCTCATTCACAGAGGATATTGCTGATTTTCATTCTGATTGTTTGTGTTCACCTGACAGGATTCTCACTATTCATTGATGTTTTGGTTATTTCTTATCAGCTGTCCCAGTTTTGTCCTTCTGATCAAGTAATTCTGATTGCGCAGAAAACATGTTTACTTATGGCAGCTGCAGTTGATCTAGAGCAAGGGAGAAAAGCTGCAATAGCTTGTGAACAGGTAATGTGCAACTTTCAAAGAAAAGACAGGAGGTAAGTGCACTATTTGGTATGGTTGCCTTCCCTGATACAGTTATTTTTTGTTCTCCTAGAGAATTCTTTTCTCAGTTCTTTTCTCCATTCTACCAGCATCTTCATTTCAAAGGTTTGTAATGACTAATGCCTTCCTAAGCAAAGGTTACATTTGACTTAGCATCTTTGTTTAAGAAGCCTGAATATCTCTTCTTTTAAATCACCCCTTCCAGCCAGACATGGTGGCACACACTTGTAATCCCAGTACCTGGGAGGCTGAGACCAGAGGATCTGGGTTCGCTGCCAGCCTCAGCTACTTAGTGAGGCCCTCCGCAACTTAGTGAGACCCGGTTTCAAAATAAAGTATAAAAAATAGGGCCGGGGGTATAGCTCGGAGGTAGAATGCCCCTGGGTTCAATCCCCAGTACTGCAAATAAATAAATAAACAAACAAACAAACAAATAAATAAATAAATAAATAAATAAATCACCCCTTCCCACGGTCTACTCTTTCCTAGTCTACTTTTAAATATTTTTATTTCCATTTTCTCCCTGTGATTACATATGATCTATAGAAGTATTCCTTCTACTTTTGTTTCCTTTCACATATTTTCTATGGAAGAACTCTCCTATTTCCATAGTTTTGATAGCCATGTGAAATTATTTACTTAGCTTGTTTTTCTTCCCTCAACTGCATTTGCTTTCTTTGTCTGCATCCTTAAATATCTAAACATTAACTCAATTTTAAGAAAACAGAAGTCCTTACCTTTGCCTGAATTTTACTCTCAACTTCTTAATCCTTACCTTTTTAGGAGCTACCAGCATCACCATCTCCCATAAACCAGATTTTTGTTTGGTCTTTAGCCCTTTGCCGTCTTTCAAGCTAAGTAAATTATCTCCAAGTCAGACCACTAGCATTTTTTGTCTTACTTTAAGTCCTAGGTCCTCTCTCTACTTAGTTTCTTGGTCTCTCTTACCTGAACAGAGAAAATTTCCCAATTTCCCATACTTGTCATCTTCTCTTCTCTCCATCAGGTATAAAATCCTTCTTGCTCTTTATCTTCTTCATCCTGTTAATCTCTTCTTTCATATTGTTCTTTAGATTTGGAATAACCTCTCACCAGATCTGTACCAACGTAGTTCCCTTCCTCTCCCTTTCCTTGTTGAGTTCAGCTCAAAATACATTTGAGCACTGTTACGGTTTAGATAGGGAATGTAACCCAGAAAAGCCCATATTAGGCAATGCAGCAATGTTCAGATGTGAAATATTGAATCATGAGGGATATAATCTAATTAGTGGATAAATCTATTTGATTGATTAATGATTGGAATGGATTTGCTGTAAACAGATGGGGCATGGCTGGAGGCAGTAGGTCACGGAGGGCTTTAGACCATATCTGTCCCTAGTTCCTTCCTCTCTTTGCTTCTCTTTTCTTGATCTGAGCAGCTTTCCTCCACCATGCATTTCTGTCATGAGCGTTCTGCCTCAGAGCCAGCTGACCATGGACTGAACCTCTGAAACTGTGAGCTAAAATAAACCTTCCCTCATCTAAATTGTTCATGTCAGGTATTCTGGTCAAAGAAATACAAAGCTGAGTGCACCAAGCACTTTGCTAGGTACTGGGCATACAGAGATAAGTAGACAAAGTCCTCATTCTTGATAAGTAAAGGGACCCCTTTTTAAGAAGCCTTTCCATTTTAAATGGAGATGAGAAAAGAATCTACTACATCAGAATAAAACAAGGCAAACAAACAAACAAAAAACAATTCTGCTTCTTCACAGGTAAAGATAAAAGCGATTTAATTCTCAATAGGCACTTTTGCTTTACTAAAAAATAGTAATAACTTTTTATTTTTATGGTGCTCTTAACTTTTTAAAAGTTATTTTTTTTTCAGTTGATTGTCCTGAGTTTGGTTTGGTAAACTGTGTGTCTCAGTGAATAGAGATCAAATTGATGTGATAGAAATTTCACAAACTCTTAAGTAGAGTCCTTAATTATTTTGTTTGTTCCTAACAACTGTTCTTTCTTGTTCTATGTTCTTTCTCTCACACACTTGTTTCCTAAGAATTCCATGACCTAGTAACCCATCTATAATCTTTGCTTTTGAAAAGATTTCTACTTAGATAATTGAAGCTGCACTTCGGCCTTTCATCATCTAAGTGTGGTCCCTGTGAATTAGACTGTGGTGCTCTATTTCTCTAAGGAATAGTTGTTGGGTTTATTATGTACATCTACTCCCTGTTCTCTAAACCCTCACAAATTGGGGTATTTTCAAATAAGAAGATGATGAAAGAATATAGATGGACTGCATAGTTAGAGCAACATTTTCTCTACCCCCCTGGGTTAAGGGAAAGTGAGAGATGCTTTAAAAATGTTATATTGGTCATAATTTGTTAAAGAATCACATCTTTTTCATAGAACAGGGCTGGGTAAACTATTGCCAATCAGGCCCATGGCTTGTGTTTATACAGCCTCAAAGCCAAGAAAGTTTTTCACATTCATAAAAGGTTATAAAGAAAAATATGTGAAAGTGAGTATATGTGGATAGCAAAAACCTAAAATAATTATTGTCTGATATTCACAGAAAAAGTATCCTGACCCTTTATTTTTAACAGATTTATTAAGGTATAGTTCATGTATCTTACAATGCATGCATTTATTTATTTATTTATTTATTTATTTATTTTTGGCAGTGCTGGATATCAAACCCAGGGCCTTGCACATACTAGGCAAGTGTTCTACCACTGAGCTATACCCCCAGCCCAATTACTGTATTTTTTAACGCTAGAATTTTCATTTGGTTCTTTTTATAATTTTGAACTCTTTATTGAGATAATATATTTGATGAGGATTATTATACCTTCCTTCTTTACATTTGACTTCCTTTAGTTATTTGAACATATTTAAAATAACTGCTTTGAAATATATGCCTGCTTAGTTTAACGTCTGGGCCTTTTCAAAGTCAATTCCTGTTACCCATTCTTTTCTTATGTTGGGGTCAAATGTCTCTGTTTCTTTGCATATCTTATAATTTTTTGTTAAAAACAGACATTTTAGAAAATATATTGTAACATCTTCAGACACTGATTTCCCCCTATGGAGCTTGATGTTGTTAATGTTTGCTGTTCTGTTTAGTGAATTGACTGGGATAGTTTAGTGAGGTCTATTTCCCCCATATTATATAGACTCTGGTGTCACTCCTCAGAAAGCAGTCTTAACCTGTGCAGTCTCCCTGGCCTGTACTCCTGGGAAGAGATGACAGTGGTTTTAGAAAAGTTCTTTCATACTACCTATTTACTTATCTCCCTCTTAAGCTGCTAGATGTTCTGTCTTCTCTTGATATCACATCCAGCTATGTGATTGTTCTCTGGGAGTGTGTACACGCACACTCGTGTGTGTGTGTGTGTGTGTGTGTGTGTGTGTGTTCAAAATGCTCTTTGGCATACATTGCTCCACAGTGTGATCCAAATTAAAATGAGATCCTTCTCACCGGGTGTGGTGGCGCACGCTTGTAATCCCAGTACTTGGGAGGCTGAGACAGGAGGATCTGGGTTCGCAGCCAGCCTCAGCTACTTAGTGAGGCCCTCCGCAACTTAGTGAGACCCTGTTTCAAAATAAAGAATAAAAAATAGGGCTGGGAGTGTAGCTCAGAGGTAGAATGCCCCTGGGTTCAACCTCCCAGTAATGCAATAAATAAATAAATAAATAAAATAAGATCCTTTTGAAGGGAAATGGATCTTCCTATTTTTCTCTTCACCTGGTTCTCTCTGTAAACTTCAAGTTGGTCTACTGTTTTGTGTTGATATCATTGAGCTACCAACCTACTCTTATTTTCTCAATACCAAAATCTCCATGATATTTCATAGTGCCCATAGACTTCAACTTCTCCAAGTTCTGTTCCAATTTAAATCATTTCCCTTAGGGAGAACTACAAAGTTCACCCTTCCAATGACCAACCTCTTTTACTGAGCAGAAATTGAAACACTGTTTGTAGCTAGAGGCAGGGAGAGTGGTCCACTTCTATCAGAGTGACAATTCAGTTCTGTGAGTGGGGAGCCAGTCAAGAGTTATAGTCCCTTGGATTTTTGCCTTACCTCTCCCAGCATGGAAACTCTATCCTTTAAGTAAACTGAGATGAGAATAATTGAGATCAAGTATTCTGAACTTGCTTTGCCTTGGGTAGAGCTTTTACCCTACAGATGGGGTCTCGGTAGAGGACTCAGGAGTTTGTAATAGAGCTTCTATAATACAGACCTGGGGGATGAGAAGTGCCACCATTCTGGTCTTCCTAGGAATCCCTAGCCTGGAAATTTGGCCACATCTACCTAAAGCAGTGCTTATAATCACACTGAGGTGAGGTGGTTGAGCACCGTGTGGCTCAAATGCAACAGCCTCTCACTGTTCTTAGACTCAGTAAACCTCCTGGAGTAAATGTTTCTCTGTTTTCTCTATGTTTTCAGGACAATTTTCTAAGTGGTGCTGGAGATGGAACCTAGGGCCTCACACGTGGTAGAAAAGTGCTCTATCACTGAGTTACACCCCCAGCCCCAGAGGATTGTGTTTTACAATTTTCATGGTTTTTTTTTTGTTTTACTTGGAAGAGGATTTGTGAAGCTCCTCATACCACTGTTCTGGGAGTACTTTTCTTCTGTTCTTGATTATTAAAGAAATTGATAATGCTCCAGGTTTTCTATTTGATTTTAATTTTCCTGGGAAAATAAGGAAAAGTACATTTGGAGGCTACTATTTCTATATCAATTCCAAGATGTTTACTTTAAATCATCATTTTTCTATCATTTTATTATAACTATTTCTAATGACAATGATATGATATTGTATTAATTTGCTTAAAGTTCTTCTTTTGAGAGTAATTATCTTGTTGTTTTGTTGCTAAATAGACCATGCTACTAAGTCATATACTCGAGCAGACCCAGAAATGCAAAGATATCTGGAATCTCCTGAAACAAACAGGTACGGTAGAAACTGGAAGTTTGGTAACACAGTTATAAAGGGAGTTTAGAATCTGAATAACCTAGTCTTTTGTCACCAGAAACTTCTGCATTCTTTGATAACCAGCAAATGATTCTGTAAGAACTGATTTTTCCACACCATGTGTTAGTATTTTAACTCCATAACTCAGTTTTGAGTAACAATATTATTTACTTTGTTTTTTATTAAAATATATTAAATATTAAAATAGGATAATTATTATAAAACATGAGATAATTTCTTAGATCATTAGTTTTAATGTCTAATCAAAATTTACCACTGACTAAATGTAGGCTACAGTGTCCTTAAAATCACAATCAAAATATCAGATACTGCTAATATTTTGTTATGAAATTACCAAAATTGTAGTAAAACTTTTGAAGTCATAATATCATGCTGCTGTTTCCTCATTAAAGATGGTATTGGTTTTTAGGTTTAGATAGATATTTTTATAGTGTGCCCATCTGTTCATGTTTTAGAATTCTTCTAAGTCATTGGATAGTGAATTGAATTACATGCCTTTTCAGAGTCTATGGAGATAATCATGGTTTTTCTCTTTTAAACTATGAGTATATTCATTTATTATAATAAATTTCCTAAAATTAATTCATTTTTGCATTCCTGGAACAAACCCTATTTGGCCATGGTATGTTATTATTTTAATATGTTCATGAATTATTTTTCTTAATATTTAAAAAGTATTTGTTGTTTTCTTTTTGCACATATGTGATATCTTTGACAGATTTTAATATCAAATTATGGGAATTATAGGGAAGAGCATAAACACTTAAGATTTAATTTCCCTCTCTCAATTTATGACAGCCATTTAAATGAATAAAAACAACAAAAAGTAACACTAGAGAAGACCTAAATAATATACTTTCTATAGGAGATTTCAGAGAAATATTTTCTACAGCCTGAAAATGTGCTCTGTATCCTGAAAAAAGCAAACACACATCTTCTTTTTTGCCCTTTGAATGTTTATAGAATTGATGGTAAGGAAAACCTGAATACAAAAACATGTAAATAAAACATAAAAACTAGCTGATCACAATGCAAAAACTAGAAATTAATAATGAAATCACAAAGTAACCCTACTGCTGGGCACAGTGGTTCATGCCTGTATTCCAAGCTACTTGAGGGGCTGAGGCAGGAGGATCGCAAATTCAAGGCCAGCCTGGACAACTTAGTGGACCCTGACTCAAAATAAAATGAAGGGGCTGGGTATATAGCTTAGGGGTAGAGTGCTTGCCTAGCATGCTGAGGCCCTGGATTCAATCTTCAGTGTAGGAAGGAAGAAAGGAAAGAAAAGAAAGGGACCCTACTGCCTGGATATTTTTGAAAACCAAAACTATAGACTAACCAGTGTTAAGTTTGGATAGGGAATTTCCTCCAAAGGCTCATGTTGAAGGATCGGTCTCCAGCTCGTGGTGCTCTTTAGGTGTTGGGGCCTAGTTGGAGGATGTGGGTCACTGGGGCCTTCTCTCAAGGGTGGATCTTATCCCCTCCTCCCCCTTCCTTGTCTACCAGGAAGTGAGAAGCTTTGCTCTGCCAAACCCTTCCACCTCACCACAGACCCAGAAACAACGGAGCCAGCGAATTTGACACATCTGAAACCATGAGCCAAAATAAATCTTTCCTCCTTTGTTTTTCTCAGGTATGTTGTCACAGTAACAGAAAGCTAACACATCCAGAAAATAATAATGGAAATATCTCACACTAGAATATAAAATGCTCATCCAATGCTCAGAGAAAACTTCCTCAGTGACTTTTATTAATAAAAGTATGTCAGAATGCTAGCTAAACATAAACAATCAATTTCTTCTATTGAGAAATAAAACTAGATGATAGATATAGTTATGTGTATACATATATACGTATATGTGTGTGTATATGCATACACATACACACACACACACACACACACACACACACACACACAGAGTCTGGATGTATACATACACATACAGTCTAGCTGTGTTCCTGGAAAGAAATTTGTATACTTACTTATCTGTATACTTACTTATATATAGTCATGCACCACATAACCATGTTTCAGTCAACAATGAACCATATATGCAAAAGTGGTCCCATAAGTTTATATCGCCTAGTGATGTCATAGCTGCAGCAGTTTGTGTTATACATTTTATGATGTTTACATAATGATGCATTTCTCAAAATGTGTCCCTATTATTAAGTAATCCATGAATATGCATGTGTGTGTGTGTATGTGTGTGTGCATGTTTGTATTTATACACATATAGTCATTAGGGAGTTTCAAATTGAAACTCTAATGAGATAATAATACATATCTATTCAAATGACCAGATCCAAAATACAACACCAAATCCTGGTGAGGATACAGAACAACAGGAACGCTCATTAATTATTGGTGGGAACTCAAAACGGTATTGCCACTATGGATAATAATTTGGAGCTTTCTTACAAAATTATACATAATCTTACCAATATGATCCAGCAATCATGCTCTTTTTTATTTACTCATAGGATTTGGAAATTTATGGCTACACAAAAACCTGCATATCTGGATGTTTATAGTAGCTTTATTCATAACAGCCCCAACTTTTAAGCAACCAATGTCCTTCAATATAGGTGAATAAATATAATGTGGCACATTCATACAATGGAAAATTCAGTACTAAAATGTATGATCTATCAAGCCATAGAAATATATGGAGGAATTTTAAATGCATATTACTAAGTGAAAGAAGCCAATCCCAAAAAGCTTCTTTGTGATTCCAATGATATGACATTCTGCAAAAGGCAAAATTGTGGAGATGGTAAAAAATCCTGGGGTTTAGGGACAGGATGAATAGGTGTAGTACAGGGAAGTCTTAGTGCAGGAAAACTATTCTGTATGATATTTTAAGGTATACTTGTCATTACACATTTGTCAAAATTCATAAAATGTACAATACATAGGTTGAGCCCTTAACCAATCTATGGACTTTAGTTGGAAGTGATATACTATTGCTGGTTCGTCACTTATAGCTAATGTTCAGAACAGATATGGGATGTTGGTGGTTAGGGAGGCTGCATGTGTTGGTGACTGAAGAGGTATTTGGAATGCTTGTACTTTGCTCTAAATTTTTCTGTGAACCTAAAACTACTATACAAATAAAATTTAGTTGGGCATGGTGGTGCATGCCCATAATCCTAGTACTTGAGAGGCTGAGAAAGGAGGATCACAGGTTCGAGGCCAAACTCGGCAATTTAGTGAGACCTTCAGCAACTTAGTGAGACCTTGTTTCAAAATAAAAAATAAAATAGGCCTGGGTGTGTAGCTCAGAGGTAGAATGCCCCTGGGTTCAATGCTCAGCACCAAAATAAATAAATAAATAAATAAATAAATATTAATTTTTAAAAACCTATAAACCCAAATACTTAGGAGGATGAGGCAAGGGATTGTTGGTTGGAGGCCAGCCTGGTTTCAACAAGGTGAAACTCTATGTCAAAAAAATTTTTAGGTGGTAGACAATAGAATGTATTATGAAATGACTTAGTATGTGATATTCTGTGTCAGTTTTTTTCTGGAGCATGGTGTGCTTTTTCAGTGTGTACATTGAAATATACTTCCGTTTCTAAAAAGTTCTCTAGGATTGTGTTTTCATACATTTTTCGTGGTATTGGGGATTGAACCCAGAGGCACTCTACCTTCAAGCTATATCCCCAGCCAGATTTTATTTCTTATTTTGAAACAGTGTATCGCTAGGTTGGTGAGAGTCTCACTACTTGCTGAGGCTGTCCTTAAACTTGTGATACTCCTGTCTCAGCCTCCCAAGTACTGGGATTACAGGTGTGCGCCACCATGCCCAGCTATACATTTGTTTTTTAACAAAGGATATTTACTTCATTTATTTTTTAAAATGTTTTATTGGTGTAAACATTTGTTTTTATTCCATTATTTTTATTTTTAGGGGAACTCCGCATGTTTTGGATATCCTTTGCCAGTTTCCTATATCTATTGTTTTGTCTTCCACAACTCAGTTTTTAAAGTGTTAATTTCCATTTTAATTTTAGACACATGTCAAGGATATTATTGATTCATTATTTAATAAGGGAACCAGTAAGGTGTTACACATTGGTTTTAAACAAAACACACACACACACATGCAAGCAATTAAGAATACTAAAATAAAAAATTTAATACTTTTATTGTTGCATTATAGTCTCACATCATAATGTAGTTCCAAGTGATAGTGACATACATGCACACAGCACTTGGTGAGCTTTAACCCAGCTCCTTCCCCACTTCCCCACTTCCCCATACGCCATATTGAGATTGTCATTGGTATTCTCACATATGTACACAATGTCAATGGAAGTGTTTCCTTCATTAATTTCTTTCACCCCCTCCTCCCCTAAACTACCTCTATCACCCCATTGGGGTTTTTCCTCCATTATCTAATGTCCTTCTTATATCCTGACTATTCCATAGCTTCCACATATGAAAGAAAACATATGACCCTTCACTTTCTCTGACTGGCTAACTTAACATGATGTTCTCCAGGTCCATCCATTTTCCTGCATAATTTTGTTCTTCTTTATTGCTGAATAGAATTCCATTGTGTATATAGCCCATAATTTTGTAATCCATTCATCTGTTGATGGACATCTAGGATGATTCCATAATCTGGCTATTATGAACTATGGTGCAATAAACATGGATATGCATATATTACTATAATATTCTGATTTCAGTCCCTTTGGAAAGATACCCAGGAGTGGTATAGCTGGATCATATGGTGGATCCATAGCATCTTTCTGAGGAATCTCCACACTGATCTCCATAGCAGCTACATGAAATTGCAATCCCACCAACAGTGTATAACAGTTTCTAATTCACCACATCCTTGCCAGCATTTATTGTTGTTTGACTTCTTGATGATTGCCATTCTAATTGTGGTTAGATGGAATCTCAGTGTAGTTTTGATTTGCATCTCCCTGACTGCTAATGATGTTGAGCATTTTTTATATATTTATTTGAAATATAATGTCCATTTGTATTTCTTTTGTGAAGTGTCTATTTAGTTCAATTGCTTTTTTCTTGATTGGGTTGTTTTTTTTTTAGTGTTAAGTCTTTTAAGTTCTGTGTATATTCTAGATATTAGTCTTCTTCAGAGGAATACCGGACAAAGATCTTCTCCCATTCTGCAGGCTCTCTCTTTAGAATCTTGATGGTTTCCTTTGATGAACAGAAATTTTTTAGTTTAGTGCCATCCCATTTATTAATTCATGTTTTAATTTCCTGAGCTTTGGGGATCGTATTGAGGAAGTTTCTACCTGTGCCTATATGTTAGAGTGTTGGACCTATGCCCTCTAATAATTTAAAAGTCTCTGGTCTAATTTCCAGGTCTTTGATCCATCTTGAGTTGACTCTTGTGCAGGGTGAGAGGTTGGGGTTTAATTCCATTTTCCCAACACGATTTGTTGAAAAAGCTGTCTTCTCCAATGTATATTTTTGGCACTTTTGTCAAAAATCAATTGGCTATAAGTGTGTGGATTTTTTTTTCTGTATCTTCTATTCTGTTCCATTGGTATATGTGTCTGTTTTGTGCCAATACCATGCTGTTTTTATTACTATAGCTCTGTAGTATAATTTTAAGTCAGGTATTGTGAGGCTTCCTGCATGGTTCTTATTGCTGAGAATTGCTTTAGCTATTCTGGGTATTTTGTTTTTCCGTACATGTTTTAGGACTGATTTTCTTAGCTCTGTGAAAAATGACATTTTGATGGGGATTGCATTGAACCTGTAGAACGCTTCTCAGAATGGCCATTTTTATAATATTTATTCTACCTATCCAAGAGCATGGGAGATCGTTCCATCTTCTAAGATCTTCTTTGATTTCTTTCTTTAGGATTTTATAATTTTCACTGTTAGAGGTCTTTTACCAACTTGGTTAGATTTATTCCTAGGTATTTTACTGTTTTTGAGGTTATTATGAATTGAATTATTTTCTGGATTTCTTTTTCAGTGATTCATGGTTAGCATATAGAAAAGCTACTGATTTTTCAGATTGATTTTTCATCCTGCCACTTTGCTTAATTTGTTAATCAGCTCTAAAAGTCTTTTGAGTTTTAGGGGTCCTCTAAATATAGGATCATATCATCTACAAATAGAGATAATTTCAGTTCTTTTCCTATTTGTATTCCTTTTATTTCCTTCTTTTGCCTTATCGCTCTGGCTAGAGGCTCAAGTACTATATTGAAAAGGGGTGGTGATAGTGGGCATCCTTGTCTTGTTCCTGATTTTAAAGGGAATGTTTGCAGTTTTTCTCCATTCAATATGATGTTGGCTTTGGGTTTATTGTATATTGCCTTAATGATGTTGAGGTAAGTTCGTTCTATTGTAATTTTCTGCAGTGTTTTTAACATGAATGGGTGTTGGATTTTGTCAAATACTTTTTCAGCATCTATTGAGATGATCATGTGATTTTTGTCCTTAGTTCTATTTATGTGGTGAATGACATATATTGATTTGCATATGTTAAACCAGCCTTGCATCCCTGGAATGAAACCACCTTGGTCATGGTGTATAATTTTCTTGATATGGTTTTGAATGAATATCGCTAGTATTTTGTTTAGAATATTTGCATCTATGTTCATCAAGAATATTGGTTACAGCTGGGCATGGTGGCGCACACTTGTAATCCCAGTACTTTGGGAGGCGGAGACCGGAGGATCCGGGTTCGTGGCCAGCCTCAGCTCTCTCTATCTCTCTCTCTCCCTGTCTCTCTCTCTCTCTACTTAGTGAGGCCCTCCTCAACTTCGTGAGACCCTGTTTCAAAATAAAGTATAAAAAATAGGGCTGGGGGTGTAGAGCAGAGGTAGAACGCCCATGGGTTCAATCCCCGGTACCACAAAAAAAAAAAGAATATTGGTTTGTAATTTTCTTTTCTTGAGGGATCTTATTCCATTTTGGTGGTAAGGTGATACTGGCCTCATAGGAGTTTGGAATAATTTCATCTTTCTCTACTTCACTGAATAATTTTTGAAGTATAGGGTTTAGTTTTTCTATAAAGGTTTGTAGAATTCAGTGGGAATCTGTCTGGCCCTGGGCTTTTCCTTGTTGGAAGGCTTTTTATTGCTGTTTCTATCTCTTTGCTTGTTATTGTTTGGTTTCGGTTTACTATATTCTCTTGGTTTGATTTTGGTAGGATGTATCTAGAAATCTGTCCATTTCTTCTATGTTTTCCAGTTTATTGGAGTATAAGTTTTCAAAATAGTTTCTGATCTTCTGGATTTCCCCACTGTATGTAGTAATGTCTCCTTTTTCATTTATTATTTTAATAATTTGAGTCAATTCTCTTTCTTTTGGTTAGGCTGGCTAAGGGTTTATCAATCTTGCTTATATTTTCAAAGAACCAGTTTTTGTTTTGTTGATCTTTTATATTGTGTTTTTTGTTGTTGTTGTTCTCTATTTCATTGATTTCTTCTCTGATTTTAATTGTTTCCTGCCTTCTACTGGCTTTGGGATTAGTCTGTTCCTGTTTTTCGAGGGCCTTTGAGGTACATCATTAGGGTATTTATTTGGTGACTTTCTGTTTTTCTTATGTGGGCAATCAGTGCTATAAATTTTCCTCTTAAAACTGCCTTCAAGCCGGGCGTGGTGGCGCATGCTTGTAATCCCAGTACTTTGGGAGGCAGAGACTGGAGGATCCGGATTCACGGCCAGCCTCAGCTCTCTCTCTCCTTCTCTCTCTCTCTCTCTCTCTCTCTCTCTCTCCTTAGTGTGGCCCTCCGCAACTTCGTGAGACCCGGTTTCAAAAATAAAGTATAAAAAATAGGGCCGGGGGCATAGCGCAGAGGTAGAAC
>PVJS01043065.1:0-17228 GCA_004027185.1 Glis glis
AGCCATAAGCCGGGTGTGGTGGCGCACGCTTGTAATCCCAGTACTTTGGGAGGCAGAGACCAGAGGATCTGGGTTCGCGGCCAGCCTCAGCTCTCTCTCTCTCTCTTTCTCTCTCTCTGTCTCTCTCTCTCTCTCTCTGTCTCTACCTAGTGAGGCCCTCTGCAACTTCGTGAGACCTGGTTTCAAAATAAAGTATAAAAAAATAGGGCTGGGGGTGTAACGCGGAGGTAGAATGCCCCTGGGTTCAATCCCTGGTACTGCAAAAAAAAAATAAATAAATAAATAAGCCATAAATTGCAAAATTATATTTTCATTACCCATAAATCACCAGATGTAGTGTCTGAATGCATAAAAAAATTCTATAAATAATAACAAAAAGTTACATGAATCAAGTATCTGAACAGACACAATCACAGAAGGAAAATTTTAATTGCCAACAGGCATATTTTATAAGCTCAATATTACTAGAAATTAAGGAAGCATTTATTAAAGCAAAGAGATACAATTGCACATCCATCTAATTGGCAAAAATTCACAAATATATAGATATATACATATATATCATGGATATACATATGATAATACCAAATAGGCATGGATTTGGAGAGTCAGTATGTTTCCTACATTACTTATAGGCATATACACCATTGTTTCCACTTTGGAGAACAATTTTATCCAGTACAGCTAGGCATTCATATACACTAAGAATGAACACTCTGTGTGCATAGATAACAAGGGAAGAATTATTTGAATATTGAAAAATGAAATAACCTGAATTTTAAGTAATGAATTAATTATAGATAACTACATTTTGTAATATCCAGACAAGTATATAATATCAAATTATTAAACACTATATCTACATGTATTAACATAGATAAGTCTTAAAACTTTACAGAGTAAAAAATTTGAAAGGGAATATATATATCATAATGTCATATACATATACACGGAAAGCATCAAATTAATGCCATGTTTTGGTTAGATGACTATAGGTATGAATTTGGATGCTCATGATAAAAGTTCTTTAGTTTTATAGTAATATTAATTCTTTTTAGAATAATTTACTTTCTTTTTAAAAATTGATGCTGTGAAAGACCAGATCATGTGTGAATTGTAGATGGTGGATATACAGTGCCTGTTATGGTATACTCTTGTTATAGCTTTTAAATATTTCACTATTTAAGTAAATTAAAAATTTAAAAACTTTACTCTAGGTGGAAGTAATGTAAATTTTATGGTTTTAACTTTCCACTGGTCCAACTGAAAGACTTAAAACACACTTTTTAAAACAGTATCATCATCACCTAGGGCAGGAGCTTTGATTTCTACAAAGATATTTTGGAATTTACATATTGAAAATTCAGAGAATAATTGCATTTCCAAATATATAGAATATAATACATCTAAGGAAATTTCTTGACTTGGAAATACAGTGGGGTAAAACAATACAGTTACTAAGTGGGCTGTAAAATTTTTCAAAACATCATATTTTATGTATATATTTTAATTACATGTATGTACTTTGAATTTTAATTTTAAAATGCAGTGCCTAGATTTTAATTTGTAAATACTGTACTGAACTAAATAGTATGACCCCAAAATACTTGCCAATGTGTAAACTCAGAATGTGAACTTATTTGGAGAAAAGTTATTTGCAGATATCATTGTTAAGATGAGGTCATATTGTATTGGGTGGGCCCTAAATCCAATGTCTGGTGTTCTCATAGGAACAGAAGGTGACACAGAGAAACACAGGAGGAAGAAGACACGTTGAATGACAGAAGCAAAGCGTATAGTGATACAGCTGCCATTTAATGAATGCCAAGGGTGGCCAGCAACCACCAGGAGGCAGGAGCAAGGCTTGCAACACAGTCTCCTTCACAGCATCCAGAAGGATCCAACCCTGACAACTTGGTTTTGAATTTCTGGACTCTTGAACCATGAAAGAATAAATGTCTACTGTTTATAAGACACCCAGTTAGTGGTTTGTTATGGAAGTCCTAGGAAACTAATACAAATATCATTGTCCAGTGAAAGAAATTGTAACTCCATGGAGAAATAGCTAATTCTTTGGACCAAGGTATGAAAAATATTTTCTTATAATGTTGCATGTGTGTGCATACACACAGGCACAAAGCAGGAATGAGTCATGTCAAAGGGACCCAGAAATCAATCTGAAAGAGATTCCAATGGCAAGAACTGGAATAACTTAAGCAATAAATAATGATAATATTACATTAATATGTAAAAAATAAACTTTCATGAGGCCATAATTATAAAAATTATAAATAAATGATTCAATAAATAAAATGAGAGAGATCGAACAAATTTCTTGCAGAATAATTGTAATTAATCTATGTAGAAGGAATTGCATCAGGCAAGATCCATTCATAAATGCTAAAATTAGTAGGTAAAACATTAAGAAGGATCTTTGCCTAGGTACAGAGTTCTTCCCCAAAATTTAAGTTTGGTGTGTCTTAATATAACCACATATCCCTTGATAAGCTTCCCTGAAGATCCTAATACGCAGCACCTTAACTCAGATATATTGCTGCATGTTTTTTCCAAATATTTATCCTGGACCATCCACTGATTTGCATTTCAAACTGGAAGCCAGGTAGCCAACCTATTTGGTTATTGTACAATGTCTCATGCACCTTAACCAGTGATCAAAATAAATACCAGTGTTGAATCATGTTGATATCTTATTGCCTCTAATAAGATGCCATGAAAAGGAACATAATATCTGAGGCATTGTTCCCTTAAATTCCAAACCTTCATCAATTTATGAGAAAACATCAGACATAACCAAACACAGGGACATTTAACAAAATGCCTAATATCTTGAAGAAGTTATAGAAGACAGAACTTGTCCTTCACCAACCCTTAAGATTAAGGGATCCAAGTCTCAAAGAGGGGAAATGATGTAGGATAGAAGAAATAAATAGGTAGAAAAGACACATAAGGGAGAACAAGGAAAATGTAACTTAAATATAGAAGCCTGTGACAAAGCCTGTTAGACCCAAAAGTCTCTGAGGAATTTACAAGAGACGCTGAACACTATTGACCCTCCTTAGGGAGGTGTCTATCAGACAATAGATCACACAAAAGAGGAATATCCTTGGGCACTACTCAACAGAGCAATTTCCTCAACATTGTTGGTTGGCCTTGACAAGTTTAGAAGGATACCTGATGATAAGACAGTGCAGGTCAGGACTAGGAACACCCTAAATCACCTTGTGACTACTGGAGGTCATCCTCTGATGCCTCCTGCCCACCCCTCATGGAAATCCCCTGTAAAGGAAGAGTCCTTCACTCCCAAAGGGTCTCTCTCTCTCCCTCTTGAGCTGGCTCACATTCTCCCTTGAATGTGTATTTCCTATTTCCCTAAATAAACCTATATGTCTCTGAAAAAAAAAATTAAAGTCACTGAAAGGTTCAGGGGAGGAAGGAGATGGGAGATGGCTCAACAGCTGTCTGGGCTTTATTGGAATAAAACCTGTGGAAGGGGTCCCATGAAAGGTTGGAATCCATGTCTCCTTACAGATTAGAAGTTTATGTATGTTGTTTAAGGGGAGATTCTACAGGAGGGGGAGTGGTAGTTAGCTATTACCAAGGGGGGGTTCCTTAGGGGAGATTCTACTGGACGGCAGGAGCTTAGGTTAACTATTGCCAGGGGGCTTTGTTACATCAGGGTTAAGCAGGGCAATGGGGCTTTTCCCATAGCAGAGGGATGTGATGAGCAAGGGGCTTATGGGCAAGTCATAGGCAAGACAGTAGGGACATTTTTCCAGGAGCAGGGGAAGGTGTACTGGGCAAGACTTGTGAATTTCTGGCCAAGATGGAGTCACTTTTATTTGAGGCTCTAACAGTCACATGAAGAGTAAATGTCTCTCTACTACTTTGCAACTTTTCTATAGATCTAAACTCACTTCAAAATTAAAAGTTAAAAATTCACAGCCCAAAGTTTTCATATATAATTAATTCCAGATGCTTTTAAAAAAGTTCAAATGTTCCTAATATTAATTATGTTTGGGGTTAATTGAAAGCCTAGTCAAGTAAATAATTGCTCAAGGTTACAAAGCATATTAGCAATAGAGGAAAAACTTTAGTAAAGACTAAAAGCCTCTTTCTGAAAAAGTAAAGAATATTTTCTTTGAAATAAAAGAACTATAGTGACTAACAATGCATATTCAGTAATGTACCAGAAAGTATCATCCACAATGTTTCTGTGAGTGCTTCAGTAGCTTCCCAAAGGATTGTAGAGGTCATACTCAACCTAGAATTTCATTAAAAATTCAGAATAGTTTAATTGTAAGACTTTAAAAATTGTTAAATTTACATTTCTCTACCAAATGACATAGAAGATTTATGGATAATTTCAGAAGAAGGGGCCCTCAAAATTGAGTGAATGAATTCATGCTGAAATATTTGATTAAAGTGAAAAACAGGTCTAACTACTCATTCAGTTGATAAGTTCTCAAAAAGCTTGGAATCGTCTGTAAATTATTCAAAATAGATTATGGTAGCTCAGTTCTTATGGAAGACAGGAAAAATATTTAATTTAGAAATAGTTCTACTTCTATGCCATAATTTATTTTTATGTGTCTTTTCATATTTGTGTTAGAGTTTCCCTCATAGTCTTAATGACTAGTTACTGTATTTTGTATGAAAGAAACTATCAAAATAAAAATTTAATGATATTTTTTCAATAAAGAAAATTAAACTCCAACCAAATTAATATGTCAAGTCATAGCACAGATTCTCAGAGCTTAATCTGCAAACAGAAATGATTGAAAATGTTTCTCTGCAACATAGCTTCTCTGACTTTTTTGAGAAAACATTATTAGTCAAAAGGTGAAACTAATTCTGTTTCAGTGAAATAGAAATAATTTTAGGCACTGAGCACTTTAGTTCCATGCTCCTTCATAAAACTCTGTGATTTCTTTTAACATTTGGCTCTTTATAAAATTCTGATAGGTAACTTCTGTGATTTGTGACTGAAAGTGACTGACTATGATTTAGATTATGCTGCCAAAATAGCTTTGCTTCACTTTTCCTCGTTACCTACCTCCAAATAAACCCACTCAAGTACCTTTGGGTGATGTCATTGAGCGATTTCTAGTAGACAGTATCTGACTCATAACACGTGTAAAAAAATGTCTCTTAGATGGAGGATTGAGCTTAAGTTTTCTCCCCGATCTCTGAAAAATTTATAGTGAGAATATTTATACATTCTCTATATTTGTATTTATATAGAGAATATTTATTTTTACCTTGAAGTGCTGCTATTTTTTCCTTACAATGCTGTGATATTCTCTTCCTACTGCTTTTTAAATATTTTTAATTTTTAATTTTTTCCCACAGCCACCTCATTTGTTTTGTGAGTTGAAACCAGCTTTTTAGTTTATTATGGCCTATTTGTAATTCTATTTCTTGTTTAGAAAGAGGAAACCCTCAGAGCTACTGACTCATTCACTTCAGAAATGCTATGAGCATTTGTCTGAGATATTTTCTGTTTTGAATCTTTCTCATTTGTTGAGAAGAGACTAAGGTCAATTACTATGAAATTAGGGATTACAAATTTAAATGCTTACACGGGCCAGTAACATAAGTGGAGGGGACCAGTGAGGATTCTACCCAGTTATCCCATCCATCCCCTTGAACATACTGTAGCAGTACTTAGCTGCAGCTGAGGCAGACATGATGGGAGGCATCCCCGATTCCTGCAGATGGTCCAGGTTATGAGGAAATGCCAGACATCAATATCCTTATTTGAAATCTCCTGATTTTTCAATGCTGAATCAATGTTTCTTTAATGCTACTCATGCCAAACTACATGTATGCAGGTTAGAATAAGCTAATCACCAATTTGAGCTCACTGATAATTTATAATTACATTTTATAGTAATTCTCTGTTAATCCATAGGAAGTTAAAGCTTGAGAATCCCCCCAAACCCTTTTTTAAAAAGTTACAATGAAAACGAATTTGTTAGTGGCTGATACATGCCAAGGGAAACATTTCTGGGAACCTGGGGCTGAATGAAACCTATTGCAGTATTTTTCAATTAAAGTTTGAGAACCCTAAAGTTCAGTAAGATGTTAATGGATGTTAAAAAATATACATTCTGAATAATAGGTTTGTGGAGACTGTTTTGTTAAGCATGGCTTTTTACAGAATAGTTTTCTAGATACTTTATTATGCCAATGTTAGGGTATTTCTTCCTGAATTCTCAGAGGTCATCTGAATTAAGATATCTTTAGGAGAATATTTAATTTCACTTTACATAAGTATAGCCAACTACATTGAGAATTACAGATAAAGAAGAAAAAGTTTTTCATACACCAATCAGAAAAAATAATTTTAAAAAAGACCAAAATATTGGAAACAAATTATTGCCTAAGCTCTCCCTCATCAATTTTTCTATATAATCAATTCTTGTTTGGTTGATCATGGGTTAAAGAGTAATGTACTCATGTGATTTCATCTCTCTCTAGAATAAAGGTGCTGAAATCCTGGTGAGGTTCCTCTGAACAAACTGCTAGGCTGTGCTCATGGGAAGTTGATACCCATGAGGCTGCTTTGTGCTTACTGGTGTCAAAAGCACATGGCACAGTCCTTTATGGAGGCTATCATTCCTCAGAACTAAATAGTTCTGGTTAATTTGTTACAGTAACGAACAATATGGAAATGGAGGATTATACAGAATTCTCTTTTCGGGTATTATAATACTGAACTATTTAATAAATCTTTAGTCACTGATTGCCCTGAGGGTAAGAGCATATTATGAATCATGGGGACACTGACAAATTTCTAGAGCCTTCTACCTCATCAGTAATCTATGTGCCACAAATGCTATCAATCAATAGAGCTATTTTTAAGCCACTAGACAATATATTCTATAATATCAACTTAATGACAGTCATTATGCCAGTCTTTGAAGATGAGCATGAGTATACCTCTATCCATCCTGCGAAGTATATAACTGTTGGACTGTATATATTCATTGGATAACATTTTTACATTAATATAATAGATTTAGGGAATATTCAGCTCTTTATTTGATTAGGTGAGTTAGAGTCCTCCAGAGAAACAGAACCAATAAGAAGACAGATAGATGATAGATAAATAGATAGATAGATGATAGATATAGATGATAGAAGATAAATGAATAGTGCTAATCTCTCTCAGAATCTCCCTGAAAATGTACCCAGAAAAAATGTTTTACCAGCTACTTGGGCATCCCTTAGTGCTCTCAAGTTAACCAAGTTAACCCATAAAATGAGCCATCACAACAGACTTTCCTATATTTGACTGAATAAAAAGGTAGAGCCAGGCATGGTTGTGCAGACTTGTAATCCCAGTACTTGGGATTCTGAGACAGGAGGATCACAGGTTCACAGCCAGCCTCAGCAACTTATTAATGCCCTCTACAACTTACACTTGATCTTAGCCAAAAGGCCAAGAAGCAATCCCCTCTGCAACTTAGTGAGACCCTGTTTCAAAATAAAAAATAAAATAAGGTTGGGGGTATAGCTCAGAGGTAGAATGTTCCTGGGTTCAATCCCCAGTACCACACACACACAAAAATAAATAAAATTAAAAAGATAGTTCATAACAGTAGTGAAATAATTACAAATATCTAATTATACCTCATCCATCTTGCTTTTAAAGTTGAGAGAGTACAGCTTATTGCTACCCAATAGCCAAATATTTAATCTCCAAAAATAGTTTGCATGTAAAAATCAAACACTATCATTATTTTGGATTTGAAACAAGAAATAGATCATCTTTTTTAGCATGGCTATATTACAAATGGACATAGCAGCAAGAATCATTATTAAGAATTCTGACTCTTCTCAAAAGTGGAGAAATTTTGTTAAAGACAACAAAAACCAAATAGTAAGCTACTGAGAAATAAGAATGTCCTGGTGATGAACAGAATTTGTGCTTTCAGAGCAAATAAGTAGGGATGAGATGCCTTTCTGCTACTGCTTGTTAATACTATATAGTGACTAGCTACCTTACAAATTATGGCATTCTCCTTTTTCTCAATCATAAAGGTTGCTCAAGAGTAATAGTATACATTTATATTCTTATTTATACATGCAGTGTCACACAAACACAAATATACAAATCCTACCTCATTTAGCTACTACTTGTCTTCATTGGAGTTTTAAAAATAGTAAAAATATTTTATGAGTTAAAATCATGCCTGGTGACCTAGATCACTTGTATTAGTTTTCTTTATAATTTCAGTAATCTTAATCATTAATCACCAACTCAATTTCATTTTAGTCCAAAGTCTTAAAGTCAATTGGCTATATTGAAATTATAATATGTCAAAACAATGAAATAATTACTGTTCAGATAAAATATTTTTCAAAGAAATGACATTTCAAATTTTATTTAGTCAATAAAAACATAGAAACATTTGAACTGAACATTGTCTCAGGTTTATAAAAACAAGTCCTTTAAAAATAGTTATTGTGCAGAACCAAGATGGTAGGATAGCCAGAGGCTGTGTGTCACCGGTGCTCTGAGAGTCGGAACTCGGCTGGCAGGAAGACTGCATCTTGAAAAGAAAAGTAGGGCAGCCAAAACTCAACAAAACAATGAGAACCAAAGTGCAGCAGAATGCAAGGCAGTGGAAAGAGTGGAGGTCGGTATGGAGCTCAAGGCATTTCACCTGGTAAGCGGAGAGCGGAGACAAAGGTGCTATCCTGGCTGAGCCATGCCAGCACCATAGCCCCCGAAATCCTCCAGCAAAGAAACAGCTGATTCTTGTGAAACCAGTGATTATAGTCCACCATCAAAAGCAGTTGACTTCGGACCATGATGAAGCCTAAGTCAAACCAGATCCACACATACAACGGCAATGACTGCAAAGGGTGGGATGCGACCCTCAGTCCCCGCAAAGAAAGTGACATGGAGAGACATAGATGAGGTGGCCAGGCATAGGAGCATCCCAACACCCAGAAAATGAGTGGGTGAAACACTGCCCCCCTGGAGTAGCCTAGCACCGGACCAGAACACCAAGCACTGAGGACATGGACGGACATGGCATGGCCCCCCCAAACCACCCAACGAGAACACAGGTGAGTGAGATAAAGGGAGGCAGCGTGTTGCCAGCACTCCAAAACTTGGAAATTGGCCGGCAGGAAGACTGCTTTTTTTTTTTTTTTTTTTTTTTTTGCGGTACCAGGGATTGAACCCGGGGGCATTTTACCTCCGAGCTACACCCCTGGCCCTATTTTTTTATACTTTATTTTTGAAACCGGGTCTCACGAAGTTGTGGAGGGCCTCACTAAGTAGCTGAGGCTGGCCACGAACCCGGATCCTCCGGTCTCCGCCTCCCAAGTACTGGGATTACAAGTATGCGCCACCACGCCCGGCCCGGAAGACTGCTTCTTAACAAGTAAAGTGGGACAGACAAAACAAAACAAAGAGAGCTGAAGAGCAGTGGAGTGCAAGGCAGTGGACAGAGTGGGGGGCTAAACAGAACTCCATACATTTCACTTGGTAAGTGGAGAGTGGAGGTGACGGCGCCATCTATGCAGGGCCATGCCTACACTGTGACTCCCAGAGACCAACAGCAAAGAGACAGCAGATCCTTGTGAAAACAGTGACTATAGACCACCATTGAAATCAATCAACTCCGGAACATGATGAAGCCCAAGTCAATCCACACTCGCACCTATGATGATGGTTTCAAGGGGTGGGCCATGAGCTTCTGCTCCCGCAACAAGTGCGATGAGGAGAGACAAAGAAGAGGTGGCCATACACAGGAGCAGCCCAACTCTGAGAACACGAGCTGGCGAACCACGGCCCCCATGAGCAGCCCAACACTGTCCTGGAACACCCCAGAACTGAGGACATAGGTAGATGAGACATGGCTCCCTCCCCTGAGAACACAGGTGGGTCAGCCACCAGCCTCACCCCCAGACACCCCCGCACTGAGGACTCAAGGCAGATGAACCCTCGGTTCTGCCCCCAGAAAACCCCTCCCCCCAGTGCTGGGGATGCGGGGCAGGTGAGCCCTTGGCCCTGCCCCCAGAGAACCCCTCCCCCTGGTGCTGGGAACATGGGGCAGGTGAGCCCTTGGCCCTACCGTCAGAGAAACCCTCCCTCCAGTGCTGGGAATGCAGGGCAGGCAAGCCCTTGGCCCTGCCCCCAGAAAACCTCTCTCCCAGGCACTGAGGATGTGGGGCTGGTGAGCCCTCAGCCCTGCCCCCATAGAGTCCCTCCCCCTAGCACTGGGGATGCAGGGTGGGCAAGCCCTTGGCCCCACCCCCAGAGAAACCCTTACCCCAGTGCTGGGGAACTGGGGTGGGTGAGCCCTTGGCCCCGCCCTCAGAGAACCCCTCACCCAGCACTGGGGATGAGGGTAGGTGAGCCCTCAGCCCCGCCCCCAGAGAACCCCTCCCCCCCGACACTGAGGATGCGGGGCGGGCGAGCCCCCAGGCCTGCCCTGGAGAACCCCAGTGCTGAGGTCACAGGAGAATGAGTCATGACCCCGCACGGGAGGGACTCTAGACAAAGAGAGAAAACCTCAGATAAGCAAAGAAGGCAGCAAACTAACTGGAGGAGAAGGAGAGGGAAACAAACTGGTGCACAGGATGGACATACCTAAAAATATCAAAGTCAACTACTATGCTGAAAATGGGAAGGAGGGAGGGGGGAGGCAGGGGGTAGGAATTGGGGAGGGATAATTGACTGATGAGTGCATGTATACATCAACCACCCTGAAATCCTTCAAGATGTGTGACTGCAATGCACTAATAAAATAAAAAATAAAATAAAAAAATAGCGATTGTAATTCGATTTATTTATTTATTATCTTTATTCAGGGTGATAGAGACATACATGCACACAACACTCATTGAGCCCTCCCCCAGTTCCCACCCCATTCTCTCCCCCTCACCTCCTTCCCATGCTCAGCACGGTGATTAGCTTTGATAAGTTTGTGTCTGTATACCATGTCCATTGAGGTGTTTCCCTCTTCCCCCTTCCCATCTTCCTCTGTTAGGTCCCCATCTTCGCTCAACTAAAGTTTCTCCTCCTTTGTCAGGAGTCCCTCCTGTGTCTCAATTTCTCCTTAGCTTCCGCATATGAGGGAGAACATCCAACTTTTCACTTTTTGTGACTGACTAATCTCAGCATAATGTTCTCCAGTTCCATCCATTTCCCTGCAAATGACATAATTTTGTTCTTTATGGCTGAGTAAAATTCCATTTTATACATATCCCATAGTTTTGTAATCCATTCACCTGTTGATGGACATTTGGTTCCATAGTGTGGCAATTGTGAATTGTGCAGCTATAAACATAGATATTTCTGCATTACTCTGGTGGTTTGGTTTCCATTCTTTTGGTAGATACCCAGGAGTGGTATAGCTGGGTCATATGGTAAATTCATTCCCAGTCTTCTGAGGATCCTCCACACTGTTTTCCAAAGTGGTTGCACTAATTTGCAATCTCACCAACAATGTATCAGAGTTACTACTTTTGCACATCCCCACCAGCATTTGTTATTGTTTGTATTTCTAATGATTGCCATTCTTATTGGGGTTAGGTGAAATCTCAGGGTAGTTTTGATTTGCATCTCTCTGACTGCTAATGATGTTGAACATTTTTTCATACATGTGTTGGCCATTTGTATTTCTTCTGTGAAGTGTCTATTTAGTTCACTTGTCCAAATTTTGATAGTGTTATCTGTTCTTTTGGTGGTGAGTTTCTTGAGTTTTCTGTATATTCTATCAGAGGAGTAGCTGGCAAAAATCTTCTTCCATTCTGTCAGTTCTCTCTAGAGGTTCTTGATAGTTTCCTTTGCTGCACAGAAGTTCTTCAGTTTAATGCAATCCCATGTATTGATCCTCATTTTAATTTCTTGTGCCTTTGGGGTATTGTTTAGGAAGTTTTTACCCATGCTTATATGTTCGAGTGTTGATCCTTTGCCCTTTTCAAGTAGCTGCAAGGTCTCTGGTCTAATTTCCAGGTCTTTTATCCATCTTGCATTGACTCTTGTGCAGGGTAAGAAAGTGGGGTTTATTTCTATTTCTCTGCATATAGATAACCAGTTTTGCCAACACCATTTGTTGAAAAGGCTATCTTTTTTCTAGTGTATGTGTTTGGCCCCTTTGTCAAAAATCACTTTGCTGTATGTGGATTTGTTTCTGAGACTTCTATTCTGCTCTATTGGTCTATGTGTCTGCTTTTGTACCAATACCATGCTGTTTTTATTACTATGACTCTGTAGTATATACTATGGCTCTGCATGGTTCTTGTTGCTGAGAACTATTTGGTGTATTCTGGGGTTTTTGTTATTCTAAATTAATTTAAGGACTGATTTTTATATATCTGTGAAGAATGAGTTTGGTATTTTAATGGGTATGGCATTGAATCTGTAGATCACTTTTGGAAGAATGGCTGTTTTTATATTTATTCTGTCTATTCAAGAGCATGGGAGATCCTTCCACCTTCTAAGATCTTCTTCAATTTCTTTTTTTTCAATTTTTTATAATTTTCCTTGTAGAGGTCTTTTATCTCCTTGGTTAGGTTTATTCCTTAGTATTTTATTGTTTTGGGGATATCATGAGTGGAAAATTTTTCTGTATTTCTTTATCAGTGGATTTATGGTTGGCATACATAAAAGCTTCTGATTTTGTAAGATTGATTTTGTATCCAGACACTTTGCTGAATTTGTTGATCAGTTCTAAAAGCCTTTTGGTTGAGTTTATTGAGTCTTCTAAGTATAATAACTTGTCACCTGCAAATAGAGATAGTTTCAGTTCTTCTTTTCCTCTTTGTACTCTTATGATTTCCTTCTCTTGCCTTATTGCTTTGGCTAGAGTCTCAAGTACTATATTGAAAAGGAGTGGTGATAGTGGACATTCTTGACTTGTTCCTGATTTTAAGGGGAACTCTTGTAGTTTTTCCTCATTCAATACGATGTTGGCTGTGGGCCTACTGTATATTGCCTTTATGATGTTGAGGTATGTTCCTTCTATTCCAATTATCTGAAGTTTTTTTTTTTTAGCATGAATGGGTATTGGATTTTGTTGAATGCTTTTTCAGCATCTATTGAAATAATATGATTTTTGTCCTTAGTTCTGTTTATGTGGTGAGTTACAATGTATTGTTTTTCATATGTTGAACCAGCCTTGCATCCCTGGGATGAGCCTGACTTGGTCGTGGTATATAATTTTATCGATGTGGTTTTGAGTGCTCATTGCTAGTATTTTGTTTAGAAGTTTTGCGTCTAAGTTCATCAACAATATTGGTCTGTAGTTTTCTTGAACTGTCTTTACTCGATTTTGGTATTAATGTGATGTCGGCTTCACAAAATGTATTTGGGAGAGTCCCATCTCTTTCTATTTCATGGAATAGATTTAGAAGTATTGGGATTAGATCTTCTATAAAGGTTTTATAAAATTCAGCTAAGAAACCATCTGGACCTGGGCTTTTCTTTGATGGTGGCTTTTTATTGCTGTTTCAATCTTTTTGACTGCTATTGGTCAGCTTAAATTCTCTATATTTTTGTGATTCAATTTAGGAAGGTTGTATATGTCTAGAAATTTGTCAATTCCTTCTAGGTTTTCCATTTTGTTGGAGTATATTTTTTCAAAGTAGTGTCTGATACTCCTCTGGATTTCCATGCTGTCGGTGGTAATATCACCTTTTTCATCTCTCTTATTTTAGTAATTTGGGTTGATTCTCTGTTTCTTTTGGTTAGGCTGGTGAGTGGCTTATCTATCTTGTTTATTTTTTCGAGAAACCAGCTTTTGGTTTTGTTGATTTTTTGTATTTTTTTGTTATTGTTGTTGTTCTCTACTTCATTGATTTCTGCGATTTTCTGTTTTCTACTGGCTTTGGGTTTAGACTGTTCCTCCTTTTCAAGGGCTTTGAGGTGTGTCATTAGGTTATTTATTTGGTAATTTTCTGTTCTTCTTATGTGAGCACTCAGTGCTATGAATTTTCCTATTAATATTGCCTTCAAAGTGTCCCAGAGTGTTTGACATGTTGTGTCTCTATTTTCATTTGTTTCAAGGAATTTCTTAATGGCTCCCCTTATTTCTTCTGTGACCCATTCCTCATTCAGCAGTGTGGTGTTCAGTCTCCACATATTTATGAGGTTTCTCTGGGTCTTCTTATAGTTGATTTCTAGTATCATTCCATTATGGTCTGAAAAGAAGCAGGGGGATTATGTCACATTTATTGAATTTGTAGTGCTTGCTTTGTGGCCCAGGATATGGTCTATTTTGGAGAAGGTTCCATGAGCAGCTGAAAAGAATGTGTATTCAGCTGTAATTGGGTGGAATATTCTGTATGTGTCTAATAGGTCCATTTGGTTTATGGTATTCCTTAGGTCTGAGGTATCTTTACTGACCTTTTGCCTGATTTTTTTGTTTAGAAGATCGACTAGTGGTATGAGAGAAGTGATGAAGTCTCTCAATATTGTATTGGGATATATGTGAGACTTAATGTCACAAAGGGTTCAATTCATTTAAATAAATATGTTTAGCCAGCTATGGTGGCATATGCCTGTAACCCCAGTACCTGGGATGCTGAGACAGGAGGATCACAGACTCAAGGCCAGCCTCAGCAACTTAGCAAGACCCTCAGCAACTTAGTGAGACATTGTTTCAAAATAAAAACTAAAAAGTTCTAGGTGTGTAGCACAAAGGTAGAATGCCCCTGGATTCAATCCCTAGTACCAAAAATAATAAATAATAAACAAATAAACAAACAAATAAAATGATGTTTACATTCCCATAAATTATATAAGTTTGATCATTTACATAATAAAAGCAGAGGAAATTTTTAAAAGTCCAAGAAAATGAATAAAAAAGGAACTCAAGTCAAACATAAAAGAAAATGTTGCATTTGCATAATATTTTACACTCTGATGGGGGAAAGATTTCAGAAAAATACAGTTAATTTTACAGAAAATTATTAGTCTAGTGTATACATATTGTTCATATATTTATCTTAATTAGTAATAGTACATGAACTTGGATTCTTATGATTCTTTCTGTACCTATTTTATAATGTATTAAAATGTTCACTAATTTTATTTGTGCCATTGTATGACTATTAGTTAATTGCTCCTATTTTCTGGTTTTTGTTGATTTGTTTGCTTAAGTAGCCAAAAGCAATTGTTATTACAACTAAATTTTCCTCAATTGGCAGTTTCTGTGCAGAATTTTTTTAAAGTGAATATTTTTCTTCTGTCTTTGAGAATTTTATGAGTTCCCTTATCTTAAGTATATATGAACACCTGGTTTTCTAAGAAAGCTCATTTAAATATGAGCAATTACACTAATATATTAATCTATTCCAGATATAAATGAATTTATAAAAATATTTTTAGCTCAGAGAATACTTCATATTATAAGACAGAATAATATTAACAAACTCTTTTGCTGGTTAGGAGTAGCCCTTTCCTGAAGATATCAGGTTCTGTTTTTCTTTTTTTTGTGTGTGTGGTACTGGGGATGGAACCCAGGGACATTTTACCTCTGAGCTATACCTCTAGCCCTATTTTTAAATGTTCTTATTTGGAAACAGACTCTCACTAAGTTGCAGATGGCCTCACAAGGTTGCTGAAGCTGGTCTCAAACTTGTGATCCTCCAGTCTCAGCCTCCCAATCCCTGGGATTACAAGTGTGTACCACCACGCCTGGCTTCAAGTCCTTTTCTCAAGGGATGAGTACTGGGAAGGAATCCTAATTCACATAAGTATCCAAAAAAAGGAGTTTATGGTCAAAATATATTTTTGTTTCATGTGTACTGATTTCTATATTCCATGCCAGATGGTGGGTGAAACTCTGTCTCAAATCTAAAATATAAAACTTTGCTTTTTCCTATCTTGACTTCACTCATTTGTGTATTTTTATTGAAACCACTCACTTTGTATGAAAGAAAAGAAAGTATTCAGTCAATGTTTCCTATATCTTAGCATCAATAATGAGAGATTATGAGGTTGCTTGATAAGACAGATATAAAAGGACATGAGTCCCGTCTAGCATCTGAGTGTTAAGATTTAAAACATGCATTGAGGCTGATTGATGCAATTGTTATACAAGGAAGGGATTGCTTGCTTTGATATCAGAAATTTCTCATCTTCAAGTCCTGCAAACCTAGTTTTAAATCTTTAAATACCTGCACATATTTCTTTCTTTTTGATAGTGCATCTGTCTTTTTTTAATTACTTATTTTGAATTGCATATCTTTATAGTGTACACATATGACAGATTTGTTTGCCAAATAAATCCCTTAGAGACTCCCTGGGAAAATTGAGCATAGATTCAAAGGGATGATCATTACAAATAAGTTATTCATTGTACTTAATAATGATTCTTTTATGAAGTGCAAGGAGAGATCTGATATCATCTAGCAATTCAGCCATGAGTCAAAAGTTAATATGGTTACTCATGCATACGCAAACTTCTACAGAGAAAGCTGAAATACACAATTTGAGAGATTCCTCTATAGCCAAATAAAAATAATATCAGTTACACTCAACGAGACATGGGCAACTTTTTCACTATGCAGTTGAGACTGTCTACTATCTTTGTAATATGGTTGTCCCTGTGATGCAATTAGAAAAGCTATTTTAGGTTAAAGGAATCTTGAAAACACCCAACACGAGCAAAGATGGGCACCAACTTCTCTGACCCTGCTATTACCAGAAGGTACCAGCCAACCATTAAGACAGGCATAACCTCAATTGGCCTTAAAGCAGATCCCTCTCAGCTGCCAAATGACCAAGATTCTAGCTCAATGGGAATAAAAATTTTACTGCTGCATGGATACACTAGCCTGCATCACACTTGAAGCCAAAGAAGGCAAAACTGGCAGAAGGAAATCTGTGAAATATATTTATCAGGCAACACAATCCACTTAAATGTATGTTGAATGTGTTCTGTGGATATTGCACTGCCCCTCTATGTAAATTGTCGAAAATAAACATACCATTGAAACACTTTTAAAAGCTGAATGGAAGCCGGGCATGGTGGCGCACGCTTGTAATCCCAGTACTTTGGGAGGTGGAGAGTGGAGACCAGAGGATCCGGGTTCGCGGCCAGCCTCAGCTCGCACTCTCTCTCTTTCTGTCTCTCTCTCTCTCTCTGTGTCTCTGTGTCTCTCTGTCTCTCTCTCTCTCTCCTTAGTGAGGCCCTCCACAACTTCGTGAGACCCGGTTTCAAAATAAAGTATAAAAA
>PVJS01043066.1:0-17197 GCA_004027185.1 Glis glis
GAAACAGAGTCTCACTAAGTTGCAGAGGGAGTCACTAAGTAGCTGAGGCTGGCTGCGAACCCAGATCCTCGGAACCCAGATCCTCTGGCCTCAGCCTCCCAAGTACTGGGATTACAAATGTGCACCACCACACCCAGCTTTCCTTTATTTTCTTAACTTCTGTAAACATGCCAGACGAGTATTCAGGTTGTATCAGGTGTAATGTTTAGTCTTTTCCACATCGAAATAAAGTTAGAAAATCACTGTTTTTTAACCCCCCAATACCTGATTCTGGCAGGATTTTCAATGAATGCTAAAGAAAGAACATTACAAAATAAGATATTTACAAGGCTTCAAGTATCTCTCCTCACATTTAATTGCAAAGGGGAAATAATCCTTATGATGGAAAAACCTAGCAGTCACTTAGCTAAGTGATAAGTTGTATCAGTAGTGAGACTGCCTGAAATGATGTGCCTTTTGATTTGATACTATGACAGGTATCAGTGCATCATCTGTGTGTTGTGTTGTTTTTCCTGGAACTGTATGGCCTGAATTTTAAAAATGAGGGAACACAAGTTCAGGGTGTTTGAAGTTTTATAGAACTTAGCCTAGGTTCCTTAAAGGACATGTCATAAAGAACAGGCAGTTTCTGGTGTTGAATAGAGTAGACAAAAGAGGTACATAACTTTGACAGAATCATGGGTTGGGGAGAAGTTAAAATAGGGATAAAAGCCAATTTTGAGCAGTTAGGGAAATTTAACAAGAACTCTATAGTGAGTGAAGTTACTTGATTTCTAAGGTGTGCTAATGATTTGGTTGCCTTGGAGAAAGTCCTTGTTCTTAGTGAATACATTCACTAAGCTTTTGGGAATGAATTGTTACAATGTCTGCTGCCTGCTTTATGTGGTTTAGCAAAAAGGAAGTGAGTATATGTATAAAGAGTGATGCAGCCAGACTTGGTGGCACACACCTGTAATCCCAATACTTGGGAGGCTGAAACTAAATGATCACAGGTTAGAGGTCAGGCTCAGCAATTTAGCGAGACCTCCGCAACAGTTAGTGAATCTAGCTCAGGAGTATTCAGGTGTTCATTATAATATTGTGTCAACTTCTCTAGAGGTAACTAGCAATATAAGAAAAGTTTTAAATGCTTGTAAAAAGGCAAAGCCTTACTTTCTGCAAGATTTGGTGGTGGGAGGGTATTTCATCTTAAATTTAAGCACATGTTAGATGGCTACATTTTTCTACCCTCTATAGACTTAAGGTCCATATAAATTCTGTCCTTAAAGGAATGTGTAGCAAAAGTTTCATAAGTCTATGATCAATACTAATTTATCTTTTTTTTTAGTTTTCTGTAGATTCTATCAAGATACATCTAGATGGTAAGCTGTTTTATGTTTCCTCACTAAAGCATTGTTTACACTGAAGCACTTTATAGGAATAAAAGAGCAAAGGGTATTTATAGAATTCCTTAAGATGATTAGTCAGTACATATATCTCCTTAATAAAAGACATGTGTCTTGGAGTAATTTCACTCTGCAACATAACAAAGCCTAATTTTTTAAAGCTCCTTTATTTGAGAAAAAATGCAGAAACTTTTTAAATATATATAATTGTAAGAGTTGTTTATAGAGCATAATAAATATATGTTTAATTTAAACTTGTATTTCCTCCATTAATAATTTTGCTTTCTTAAGAATTGATTCCTTTTCTATTTTCATCCAGAACCTGAAAAGGATCCTGTAGTGATTACTTTACATACCTCTGATCTAACTAAATGTGAATGGTGTAATGTCCGAAAATTACCAGTAGTATTTCTTCAGGCAATTCCAGCAATTTATCAAAAGCTGAGCATGCATCTGCAAATGAATAAGGAGGATAAAGTTCGAAATGACTGTAAAGGAGTAAATAAGTTAACAAGTAAGTTATGTAGAACAGATTATAATAAATACAATATACAATCTCTTGAATTGTGTGAGTGTATTAGAAAGCGGAAGACTTTATTATCCAGTGCATGGTGAAGGCCTAGTGAAGCAGTATTACTCAGGTCACTCACTTTCATTTATTATAATGTATTACAGGTACTCTGTAAAGTACATATTACTGCCTTTGTTTTACAGATGAGGAAAAATGCATAGACTGTAGAAGAGCTGAAGATAAAACCCAGGTTTACACATTTAGAAAGTTTTCACAATGGGTTAAAATTCAAAAGATCTGCACTCTTTAACACTGTCCTAAGTAAAACAGACTTAACTGTTAAGAATGCTGGCTGTAAATCAGTTATATAACTCTGTAATTCTTGAAAGTAGGTTTGATGAGGCAATTTTCAAGTTCATAGAAAGGGTCTTCACCCTTTACAATAAATAGATATGGTAACATTTATGGCATAGTATAATTGCTTATAAAATAAATACATTTCAGCAGTATTTGCTATTTTAACTAAATGATCAATAAATGCTAGCTACTTCTTTTTGTGTGTGGTACTTGTGATTGAACCTCGGGGTATTCTACCTCTGAGCTACACCCCATCCCTTTTTATTTTTTGTTTTAAAACAGGGTCTCACTAGGTTGCTGAAGCTGTCCTCAAACCTGCAATGCTCTTGTCTCAGCCTCCCAAGTACTGGGATTACAGGTGTGTGCCACCATGGCTAGCAATGCTAGCTACTATTAAAACTGCAAAGTTGGCACATTAGTGAATAGCAGTTTTGCAGTTAAATTCTATAAGAGGTACTACCAATTTGTTTAGCAATTCCTATTTGGATTTAACATAAATATTAACTGATAAATATAAATATATGATTAAATAGACTTGAATCCAGTAGATAAAATTAGCAATATTCATGAATAGATTTGTTCTTGAGCTGCTGTAGACTCATGTCTTCTGGTTCCTTTCTCTTGGTAACTTAGGTGACATTATCTAGTAACACTGATCTGTAGTACTGTTTATTGTATGTCGAATATTTTGGACATTTATTCCAGGACATCTCATGATCTTGGAAATAATTGTTACTCTTTTTAAATTATCTTTTCAGTTACTTTGTGTAGTCTTATAATTATATTTATTTCTTTTCAGATTTGGAGGAACAGTACATAATTTTAATTTTTCAGAATGGCCTTGATCCTCAGGCAAACATGGTATTTGAAAGCATCATTATTGACATTGGCATAAGGAATAATGTTTCCAATTTTTTTGCGAAAATTCCCTTTGAAGAAGCCAATAGCAGACTTGTTGCCTGTACAAGAAGCTATGAAGAAAGCATCAAAGGAAGTTGTGTGCAGAAAGACAACAAAGTTAAAACTGTAATTGTTTAAATATTTTTTAAAAATAAGTTTAAATACTGGATAATTATAAAGGGAAATGCCTTATTATAATACTGCTCATTTCTGTGATTATTTTAGAATTTTTTATATGTAGTATGTAAACTACCTCGTACCAACATGTTGATGGTGGATAGGGTGCTTATGACACAAATAGTACTTTACACAGGTGTCAGGAACATTTCTAGTTCTTCTCCACACTCTCTTCTCTTATCATTTCATATTCTTTTCTTTTTCTCCCATCCTTTTTTCACCCCATTCCCAACATAGATGTACAAACGCTGCTACACTCAAATTGATTGTTACCCTATGGCTTAGGTTTGAAGGTTTTTTGGTCCCTGTGTACTGTATTATACATTTTTGGGGGGGGCACTGGGGATTGAACCCAGGGGCATTCTACCTCCGAGCTCCATCCCCAGCCCTATTTTATTTCTTTATTTGGAAACAGGGTTTCCACTAAGTTGCCGAGGGCCTCACTAAGTAGCTGAGGCTGGCCACGAACCCGGATCCTCCAGTCTCAGCCTCCCAAGTACTGGGATTACAAGTGTGCGCCACCACGCCCAGCTTGTATTATACATTTAACATATGCATGCATGGTTTAAAACTTGGGAAGTGAAGAATGCATGTTGTTTGACCTTGATTGTCAAAATGTATATGCAGTTATACAGAAACTACTCAGTCACATGGACCAAGTGCTACAGTATTACTATAACACTACTTTAGCAACTGAATTTTGCTCACTTAATTTGTTGGTTGCTCAGCCTGGCTACAAACTTAGAAATGTGACTATCCAAAGGCATAATTTTGGTTATAGTTGAAGGAGTCCTCACATAGTTAGTGGGTTGGGGTAAAGAGCAGAAGAAGGAAGGGGAATCCTTCTCCTTCTTTTGCAGAGTTGGCTACAGGAGATAATACCAGAGGAAGAAAAGAGCAGCAGAAGCCATAAAGCAACTGGGATGGACTCAAATTTCAATGGAAGGCTCTTCCCTCTAAGGATACTCTGTTTCATTTAGCTTTGTGGAGGGTTGAAGCTCATTGGACTGTGTTCCCTGAGCCTCTGCCCCTACTTTCCATGGATTGTCTAACCATTGAACATTGACCCTAGGTAGGCCTCCACTGCTAGAAGAAAAAAATCACTTTTTTAAAAGGTTCTTTGAATCTTACTAACCTAATCTAATCTAATATGGACAGTAGAAGTCTTATAGCAATTAGACACTGGAAAACCATTATTATACATTAAAGTGTCACTTACTCTTTTCCTGTTTTGGGGACGTTTTGTTGTTGTTTTGCAGTGTGGGGGCGGGATTGAACCCAGGGCCTTGTGCAAGTTAGGCAAGCCCTCTACAGCTGTGCTACATCCCAGCCCATTTTAAAAAATTTTTTTTTTTTGCGACAGGGCCTTGATAAGCTTCCCAGCCTGGCCTCAAACTTGCAATCCTTCTGCCTCAGCCTTCTGAATAGCTGGTATTACAGGGATGTGTTGCCACACCCAGCCTGTTTATTATTTTTAATTGTTAAGTATTGTGTATACTTCCTACATTCATATTCTTAGTCATTTTTTTATTTTATTTTTTATTTTTGCGGTACTGGGTATTGAACCCGGGGGCATTCTACCTCTGAGCTAACCCTCAGCCCTATTTTTTATTCTTTATTTTGTTTTTTGTTTTTTGTTTGCGGTACTGTGGATTGAACCCAGGGGCCCTCTACCTCCACGCTACACCCCCGGCCCAATTTTTTTATACTTTATTTTGAAACTGGGTCTCACAAAGTTGCAGAGGGCCTCACTAAGTAGAGAAAGAGAGAGCGAGAGCTGAGGCTGGCCGCAAACCCGGATCCTCCGGTCTCCGCCTCCCAAAGTACTGGGATTACAAGCCTGCGCCACCACGCCCGGTTTATTCTTTATTTTGAAACAGGGTCTCACTAAGTTGCAGAGGGCCTCACTAATTAGCTGAGACTGGCTGCGAACCTGCGATCCTCCTGTCTCAGCCTTCCAAGTACTGGGATTATAAGCGTGCGCCACCACACCCGGCTTCTTAGTCATTTTTAATGGAAAAGCTTTCTGTGCCTTGCACTTTCTCTTTTTATAGAAAATGTGCCCAGTTGACTGCAAATTGATAATTCAATATTTTTTTATCAGGTGTCCTTTGAATCTAAAATACAGCTGAAAAACAAACAGGAATTTCAGTTTTTTGATGATGAGGAAGAAACGGGGGAGAGCCACACCATCTTCATTGGACCTGTAGAAAAGTGAGAGAATTCTTTTACATTTGTATGCTTTTAATTTCTTTCTGTTTAATAATAGTTCAGTTATTTATAAAGCTTTGTTTATTTGTTCATTTTATTTTATTGCAGATTGATAGTGTATCCACCACCTCCAGCTAAGGGAGGCATCTCTGTTACTAACGAGGATCTGCATTGTCTAAGTGAAGGAGAATTTTTAAATGATGTTATTATAGACTTTTATTTGAAGTAAGTCAGTTTTCTACTAACCTTTTTACAAATCTTTAAAATTTTGTCATATCGTGTACATTTGTTTTCTCAAGTCAGAACTATTTGAGTTTTAACTTCCATCACTGCTACTTACTGTATGACTTTTGGAAAATTATTTAATCTTTGTCTGTGTTTCTACTTGTTGTCGGGAGGGGGTTTACTGGGAATTAAACCTAGAAGTCCTCTACCCTGAGCTACATCCCCACCCACTCCCCCTTTTTGTAACAGTGTCTTGTTAAGTTGTTGCTGGCCTCGAAACTGTGATCCTCTTGTCTCAGCCTCCCAAGTATTGGGATTACAGGCATGGACCACTGCACCCAGTTCATGTTTTAAAAAAAATTAAAACAGTTGTGAGAATTTAGTGAGGTAATACATGTTTAGTAACAGGAAAAATGCCCAGCACATACAAAGTTTCCTTGAGTAGCAGCTTACTGTGTATTTGCTTACTGGCTTGTGTTGTAAAATGGGCATGTGTATGAAACAAAGTAGAATTTAGCATTAAGATACCCTATGCTTTCTAATATTTTCTAGTTTATTTCAATGTATTTCATAATGACAATTTTTTTAAAACCTGTTTGTTAAAACCCATTATGTTGATTTTATTGACTACCAGTTCTTTACCCCCACAGTTTGAAGTGAAAAAACATTCTTATAAACAGTGAAGTTTTGGGGCTAGGGATGTAGCGCAGTGGTAGAGTGCTTTCCTAGGTTGTGCGAGGCCCTGGGGTCAGTCCTCTGTATTGCAAATAAAAAGTGAAGTTGTCTCCTCATTGTCTTTTTTTTTTTGGTGCTGGGGATTGAACCCAGGGGCATTCTACCTCCAAGTTACACCCCAGCCCTATTTTATTTTTTATTTGCAAACAGTGTCTCCCTAGGTTGCTGAGGACCTCATTAAATTGCTGAGGCTGGCTTCAAACCTTCAATCCTCCTTTCACAGCCTCCCAAGTACTGGGATTACAGGTGTGTGCCATCATGGCCAGCTAAAAGTGAAGTTTTGATCAGAGAAGTGTATCTTGATTGAATTTCCTTCAGGCCATTTTGGTAGGCATATGCCTGGTGGAAATCTAGATGAGAGGTGATTTAAGAGGCTTTAGTTAAGGTGAGTTAAGAAGCATTTTTTTTTTTTTTTTTTTTTTTGGTGTGTGTGTGTGTGTTACTGAGGATTGAACCCAGAGGCATTCTACCCTCATGCTACATCCCCAGCCCAATTTTATTTCTTTTTGGAAACAGAATCTTGCTAGGTTGATGAGAATCTCACTGCTTGCTGAGGCTGTCCTTGACCTTGTGATCCTCCTATCTCAGCCTCCCAAGTACTGGGATTACAAGCATGTGTCACCATGCCTGACGTAAGAAGCCTAATTAAAAATATCATTGAGGAAATGCTGAGCTATTTCATGTGTAAGAACCATGTAAGAGCCAGGTATGGTAGTGCTTGCCTGTAATCCCAGTACTTGGGAAGCTGAGAGAGGAGGATTGTAGGTTCCTAGCCAGCCTCAGCAACTTAGCAAGACACTGTTTGAAAATAAAAATAAGTAAATAAAAAGGGCTAAGGGTGTAGCTTGGAGGTAGAATATCTCTGGGTTCAATCCCTAGTACTCCACCAGAGAAAAGAGTTGTGTAGGATATAGTAGTACAGGACACCGGAACTGATTAAATTGGAGATTAAATAGACAGTAAGGAGCATGGATGCTGGATAGCTCCTTGTGTTGTGACTCATAAGACCCACTAAAAATATTGGGACAAACTGAAACAGCAAGTGCAGAAATAGAATAGGCTTGGGTTGGAAGGGGATGAGTTCCTTTTTAGATGTCTGTGGTACAACAAAGGATTGTGCCAAATAGTGGTTGAATATATGATTCTAGAGGTTGGTTGAGTTCTGAACTAGAGATAAATAGATTTAGGATGCTTTACTTTATAAGTTGTTTTTAATTATGAGAATGAGTGGAATTGCTTAGGTAGGGATAAAATGAGAAAAAGAACTCTAAGTCAGACCTTGAAGAGTAGGTTTTAAGAGATTGAAAAAGAATAAAAAGGAGCTTGTGAGTTATTTCCAAAGAAAAGAAATCCAGAGATGGATGTCATAAAATATAAGGGAAGGGAGATTTTTTTTTTTTTTTTTTTTTTGCGGTACTGGGGATTGAAAGCAGGGGCATTCTACCTCCGCGCTACACCCCCGGCCCTAATTTTTTTTATGCTTTATTTTGAAACCGGTCTCATGAAGTTGCGGAGGGCCTCACTAAGTAGCTGAGGCTGGCCGCGAACCCGGATCCTCCAGTCTCCGCCTCCCAAAGTACTGGGATTACAAGCGTGCGCCACCACGCCCGGCTGGAATAGAGAATTTAAAGGAAGATATATATTCATGGTAACAATATTGCAGAAATCAAAGGCAGATAGGAGTCGAGACTAATTTTGAAGTCACAATAACCCTAAGGTAATTAAGGTCAAGTGTAGAGCTTTGACTTGGGTTCATTGGTTAGAACCCAGTCCTAAGAGTAACAAGTACCTCTCTCTTCCAGTGAAGATGGTATCAGTGGAAGTCTGTTGGGGAGCCTTCCAGCAGTAGCAGGGTGCCCGTTAACCTCCAGTATCAATGGAGGCCCAGCAGAGAACCTTCACTTCAGTGCTACCTGGCATAATGAGATGGCACCCAGTTATACCCTCTGGTGCATGGTGCCAGAGGGAGCCTGCTCAAATGCAAGAAGTAAATAAGATATAGATCTTTAATACCCAATATGTGTAAATTTCCATTGAACAGTTACTCATCTCACCAAGAATTAGGAAGATCTCAAATTGAATAAGAAAAGAAAATCAATAGACATTAACACCAAGAAGACAAAACAAAATTTTTTTGTGGTGCTGGGTATTGAACCCGGAGACATTCTAGGAGCCTTGTTAAATTGCTGAGGCTGTCCTAGAACCTGTGATCTTCCTGTCTCAGCTTCCCAAGTACTGGGATACAAGAGTGTGCCACCACACCTGGCAGATTTTAAAGCATTCATCATAACAATGCTTTATTGAACACCATGAAATACAAAGAAGCCAGAGTGGTGGTGCACACCTGTAACTTCAGTACTTAGAAGGTTTTAGATAGGAGGATCACGGGTTCCAGGCCAGCCTCAGCAACATGATGAGATTCTCAGCAACCTAATGAAGCCTTATTTCAAAAACAAAAAATGAGCCGGGCGTGGTGGCACACGCTTGTAATCCCAGTACTTTGGGAGGCGGAGACCAGAGGATCTGGGTTTGCGGCCAGCCTCAGCTCTTTCTCTCTCTCTGTCTCTCTCTCTCTCTCCTCTCTCTACTTAGTGAGGCCCTCCGCAACTTCGTGAGACCCAGTTTCAAAATAAAGTATAAAAAATTGGGCCGGGGGTGTAGCGCGGAGGTAGAACGCCCCTGTGTTCAATCCCCGGTACCGCAAAAAAAAAAAAAAAATGAAAAAGGCCTGGGTGTGTATATTGGGAGGTAGAATGCCCCTGGGTTCAATCCCCAGTATTGTTTTTTAAAAATATTTATATGTATAGCACCGGGCGTGGTGGCGCATGCTTATAATCCCAGTACTTTGGGAGGTGGAGACCGGAGGATCTGGGTTCGCGGCCAGCCTCAGCTCTCTCTCTCTCTCTCTCTCTCTCTCTCTCTCTCTCTCTACTTAGTGAGGCCCTCCACAACTTCATGAGACCCAGTTTCAAAATAAAGTATAAAAATAGGGCCGGGGGTGTAGCACAGAGGTAGAACACCCCTGGGTTCAATCTCCGGTACCGCAAAAAAAAAAAAATTTATATGTATAGATCTATGGAAAAATAACTAAGGTAAGGAAAACTTAGAACCCGCATAAATTCACTTTAAAGAGTCATTATTAACCTCACCACTGTCAGAGTTCTTTCTGTGTCTATTCTGTTTTCATAAAAAGTAATATATGTGTCCGGGCATGTGGCACACTCCTGTAATCCCAGTACTTGGAGGGGCTGAGACCAGGAGGATTGCAGGTTTGAGACCAGTTTCAGCAGTAGTTTAGCAAGACTTTCAGCAACCTAGTTGAGACTGGATTTCAGAAACAAAAAATAAAAAGGGCTGGGGGTGTAGCTCAGAGGTAGAATGCCCCTGCGTTCAATCCCCAGTAAGAACAATAAAAATATATATATCTATAGCTGGGTGTTCATGATTAACTGAACTGTTTAAGATGAAATAAATAATATATAAAGATACCAGCTTTATTGAGATATAATCCACAAACCATGCAGTTCACCCATGTGAAGTATACAATTCAGTGGTATTATTATATTCAAAAGTTTAATTGCTGGACATGGTAGCACACTTCTGTAATCCCAGTACTTGGGAAGCTGAGACAGGTGGATCTAAGGTTTGAGGCCAGCTTCTGCAATTTAGTGTTTCAAAATAAACTAGGACTAGGGATGTAGCTCAGAGGTAGAATGACTCTGGGTTTAATCCCCAGTAGTCCCTCCACAAAAAAAAAAAAAAATGTTTAACTATTACCACAATCAATACCTGAGCATTTTTATTATCCAAAAAAGAAACCCTAGTACCTATCAGCAGTAACTCCCCTTTTGTTTTCAAACTCACCTAAGCCACCACCAGTCTCCTTTCTGTCTCTGTGGATTTGCACATTCTAAACATTGTATATAAATGGTATCATACAATATGTGGTTCTTTGTAACTAGTTTCTTTCACTTACCATGTTTTCAAGGTTCCTCTCTGTTATTGTATGTATTAGCACTTCATTTGTTTTTATTGCTGAATAACATTCCATTGTACACTTTATTTTTCCATATTTACTTTTCTGATTTAGCATGTACTCATGTTTTAAATCATTAGATCTAGCCAGGTGTGGTGGCGCACACTTGTAATCCCAGTACTTGGGAGGCTGAGACAGGGGGATCACAGGTTCGTGGCCAGCCTCAGCTACTTAGGCCCTATGCAACTTTGTGAGACCATGTTTCAAAATAAAGAATAAAAAATAGGGCTAAGAGTGTAGCTCCCCCAGAGTTCAATCCCCAGTACTCCCCCCCACACACACACAAATCATTAGATCTTTCAAGTCATACTTCTACTTTAAAATAACTACTTTTCATTATCTGAATGAATTTGGTGATTATCATTGTCTAGAGTATGAAGTAATGTTTACCAATAACTTCTTTCCTTTTTTTAAGGAATGAGATTGATAAAATATTATATCACTGCTTGTCTGACTTTTTAATATGAAGTAAACTGTTAATTGAAATCCATTATGCTGAAATTACTTTTGTTTGAAATAGATACCTGGTGCTTGAAAAACTGAAGAAAGAAGAAGCTGACCGAATTCATATATTCAGTTCTTTTTTCTATAAACGCCTTAATCAGAGAGAGAGGAGAAATCATGAAACAACTAATATGTCGTAAGTTAAACTCTGAAAATATTTAACAGATTTGGTAATACACTCAGGTTTAACTTAGCCCTGCCTCCATCATGGCCACCACTTCCTCCTTCCTTTCATCCATCTGACTTTCTTCCACAACATCTCTCTGGGCCCTTTTACACATGCCTTTTTTGGCTACGCTGCAAATCTATAAAGTCTCTCTGCTTTACCTTGCGCTCCCGAAATTAGGCGTATAGTTCTCTGAACACAGACATCAATATCCGTAATGCAATTTGGATACTTTGCTGTTTTGACATGTCCTCTGCCTGTTTAATCAGCCCATCATTTGTTTTTTGTTTGGTTGCTTTGGGGTTTTTTTTTTTTTTTGGTACTTAGGATACAATACTACACACTCCCAGCCCTATTTTATTTTAATTGGTGGTGATACTGGGGATTGAACCCAGGGGCATTCTGCCTCTAAGCTGCACCCCAGCCCTGTTTTTTTGTTTGTTTTTTTAATTTTGAAACAGGATCACTAGGTTGATGAGTCTCACTATTTGCTGAGGCTGTCCTCAAACCAGTGATCCTCCTGTCTCAGCCTCATAAGTACTGGGATTACAGGCATTCTCCACCATGCCTGGCTCCCATTTTATTTTTTATTTTTAAAACAGGGTCTCACTAAGTTGCTGAGGCTGGCCAAACCTGTGATTCTCCTGTCTCAGCCTCCGAAGGTACTGGAATTGCAATTGTGCACACGCGCAGCTTAGTCCAGGACACAGGCAAAATGCCAGTAAGTTCTTTGCAAGAATGTAACACATGTGACCTCTACTACATTTTCCTATGGAGTCCTCTTTGCCCTCTGAAATCTCCTGAACATAGTCTCTACCATCCACCTTTCTAGCCACAAAGCAGTTCCGAAGACTCAAAAAAACACATGGTCAGAGCTAGATATAGCAGTCACCCAACTCCTGGTACCAGTTTCTGTCTCAATCAATATTCTCACTGCTGTCTTCCAAGACAACTGAGCACATAACTTAAAGGAAGAGCGATTTACTCAGAGTTTTGGGAGATTTCAGAGTTTCAGTCCATCTCAGGCCACGTTACATCTGTGGATCTCAAGGCATGGCAGAAGGAAGCAGAGAGAGAGAGAGAGAGAAGAAGAGAACCATATATAACCCCCTAGGCCATACCCCCAGGGACCCTCCTTAGCAACCAAGCCCCCCTTCCAACATTGCTACCTTGTTTCCGTGAGGGCTGGGGGGACATTTTAAATCCAAACCATTACTGAGAGGAATTTTTGAGTCTGTAGTTTTAATAAGCTCTTTGGATGATTCCTCTCAAATAAGAAAATACTGTGTATACCTGAGTTATTTATAGTTCTTATCTATATAGTGATTAGCATTCATCTCTAATACTTACTTGCTGGTAATTTGTCAAAAGATACTAATTAAATAAATAAATAAATTTTCTCATAACTACCATTTAATATCTTGAGTTGATGGCTGCTATGCATGATATAAATATAAGTAACATTTTCTACTCTTTTTTTTGTGTGTGTGGCACTGGGGATTTAACCCAGGGGCATTCTACCTCCGAGCTACACACCCAGCCCTATTTTATTTTTATTTGGAAACGGGGTCTTGCTAGTTGGATGAGAGTCTCACTACTTGGTGAGGCTGTCCTCGAACCTTTGATCCTCCTGTCTCAGCCTCCCAAGTACTGGGATTACAAGTGTGCGCCACCACACCTGGCCATTTTCTACTCATTAAGCAGTTCCTAATTTTCCATCTCAGAGTTGATAGTCATTGATTTTAACATATGCTTATAATCTATCCTGCTTCATCTACTTACAATGTTTTCTTTTCCTGTTCCCAGTTACCATAAATTATGCTCTGATACACCTCTGGGTATAGTTGCTAGTACCAGTCAGTAACAAAAACAGTAGAGATGTCTAGGCAAGAGAATTGCTGGAACCCCTAGGATGTAGTAGTAGGAATTAATGATCTCTTTCCTCCGTATTCAGTGATGCATAATTCCATGCTTTCCTAGTTTCTAAACTAAAATGCTCTGTTTTCTTTCCCCAACTTCTTTGTGGTTTTTTTTTGTGTGTGTGTGGTAATGGGGATGGAACCCAGAGACATTCTGCCTCAGAGTTATACCCCAGCCCTATATTTATTTATTGGTTTGTTTATTCATTCATTTATTTATTTTTGAAACGGTCTCACTAAGTTGCAGAGGGACTTGATAAGTAGCTGAGGCTGGCCACAAACCTGCAATCCTCCTGTCTCAGCCTCTGAAGTACTAGGATTACAAGCGTGTGCCACCACTCCCAGTTTTCCCCAACTTCTTAATCTATCTTGTACATTTGTTTAAGCTATCATATCTGAATCTTCATAATTTATAAGTCACTGCATATAAGCTGAAACATTAGAGATGTTTTAGAAGCTTATAGTTAATCTTTCTTACAGGATACAACAGAAACGACATGGGAGAGTAAAAACGTGGACTCGGCATGTAGATATCTTTGAGAAGGATTTTATTTTTGTACCCCTTAATGAAGCGTAAGTAAGAATATTTTTGTAAATATTTTTGTAATTTTTTAAAAATGTGTTTACAAGGTGAAGAATTCATCCATTTTAAAAAATTTACGGAAACTTGTTATTTATATTGAATATGCCCATTTTATGAAACTAATGCAGTTTCCTTGTGAAGCATGTAAGATAAACAGTGATGCTTGTGGTCTCGAAAATATTCTATAAAAAGGTTACTTTTCAAAAAGATGATTTAGTTACATAAAAGAATTTGAATTTTTAGTTTAAAACACAGTTTTGCTTTTAACCAAAGAGGAAAGTGGTTAGATTTATGCCATTACTGCTTAAAGCAGTTTTCTAAGCAAATGTAGATGCTTTAATACTTATCATCCCACCCCACCCCACCCATAACTGTATAGGCATTGATGTGTAGAAGTCCTGCAGTTAAGACTCGAAAGGGTTTGTTTGTTTGTTTGTTTGTTTGTTTGTTGTAGTAGATGGGGTTGAACCTAGAGCCTCATGTACTATGCAAGAGCTACCAATAAGCTATATCCCAACCCTTTTTTTATTTTATTTTGAGATGGGGTCTTACCACATTGCCCAGGCTGGCCTTAAACTTGGCAGTCCTCCTTTCGCAGCCTGAGAGCTTTTTGTACTTTTCTCCCTGTGCCCTCCAGCCAAAGACCACCAGGAATACACCTGTAGTTGGACAATTGGGTTTTATATGCATCAAAAGAGAACATAATACTGTGAACAACTCTAGGGTCTTTCAGTAAGAGTGGTTAAAAGAACCTATGAGAGAATCTGGGCTTTGGTCTGATGATTTGGCGGAGAGTAAGGTAGTGGTAGTTTGCTTGGATAAAGAAGTAGCATTCACTTATTTACTAAAAGAGGGAGCTGTTTGGTATTTTGTGGGTTGCACTGTAACCTAGGTATTCTCTGCTTAGACAAATTATGGCCTTATTTTGTCTCATTTTTATCATGGGTAAAGTAACTTTGTCTGAAATTGGTATCCTGTGATATTATTTATGTTTAATAAGCCTAGCTGTACCAGGCTAGCTTCTGAATGAGATCCTGCTGTTTTTGTTTTTGCTTTCTTTCTTTGTCACCGTGAAAAACAAATTTACTGTATAATATAGCTAAACTCTTTAAAAGTCTGTTTTAGTGGTGTACACCTGTATTCCCAACAAGATGAGAAGTAAGGCAGTAGAATTGCTAGAGCCCAGGGGTTTCAGATCAGGTTGGGCAACACAGTGACAACCTGTCTCAAAAAAAAAAAAAAACATAATTTTTTTTAGGGGTGGGGATATACCTCAGTGGTAAAGTGCTTGCCTAGCAAACACAATGCCCTGAGTTTGATCTCTAGCACTGCAAAGGAAGAAAAGAAGTTTTAGTTTCATCGTGAGACCTGTGCTCTCTGTTTAACCCAAGCCAAAATAGGTGACCTAGGTCAGAGCATTGGTTATAGCTATAGAGCACAACTTCTTCAACACTTTATTTTTTAAGCCGTAGCATCATAATAAAATTGAAAATGAAGTTTAACACTGATTTTTTTTAATTTCTTCATTTTCCCTACAATATTTTTTCTTGAAACTTACCTGTTATATAATATACATGCTGTCTAGTAGGTAAGAGTGAAGCTATTGAGAAATGAATTGTAGAAATTTAAAATAGAAATACAATTTGAGGTACACACAATTTAGGGACTACTACCAATGCCTCTAGTCATCTGGGTAAGAAAGAGAATGAACAAAAATGTAGGGCCAAGGGCCCTGCACAAGGGCTATACCATTTGTAGATGAAAAAAAAAAAAAGCCAGGCGTGGTGGTACACCACTGTAATCCCAGTACTTTGAAGGGTGAGTCAGGAGGATCACAGGTTCAGAGTCAGCCTCAGCAACTCAGCGAGACCCTGTTTCCCAGTAAAAAATAAAATGGGGATGGGGGTGTAGCTCAGAGGTAGAATGCCCCTGGATTCAATCCTCGGGTGGGGGGGATACCATACAAATCACAAGATCTTGTTTTGTTTTTAGAAGAGATGAAGCCACAAATATTTTATATGCTAAATATACTAAATAGGGTACCATATATTTGTCATCTACTTTATTTCTCTGATGTTAATTTTTTTTTTTTTTTTTTTTTTTTTTTTTTGCGGTACCGGGAATTGAACGCAGGGGCGTTCTACCTCCGTGCTACGCCCCCGGCCCTATTTTTTATGCTTTATTTTGAAACCGGGTCTCAGGCTGGCCGCGAACCCGGATCCTCCGGTCTCCGCCTCCCAAAGTACTGGGATTACAAGCGTGCGCCACCACGCCCAGCTGATGTTAATTTTTAAAAGTTAAGTTTATAAACTATTTGTTAGAAATTGTCACAGTAATTGCCACGGCGTACAAGTTTGATAGTTAGGTACAGTCTTAAGTGAAATTACCTAGTTCAGCCTTTTTCCCACTGGAGATTTAAGATTATCACAGCTGTTATTAAAATGGGTCATAGTTGCCAGGTGCACGCCCGTAATCCCAGTACATGGGAGACTGAGACAGGATGGTCACAGGTTCAAGGCTAGTCAAAGTAATTTAACAAGACTCAGTAAATCAGCAAGACCCTGTTTCAAAAATTAAGAAAATAAAAAGAGCTGAGGGTAAAGCTTAGAATGCCCTGGGTTCAAATCCTCAGTACCAAAAAAGAAAAGAACGGTTAAAAACTGTTAGACCAAGGTTTAAGCTGTAAGTTGAAAATTACCATATACCACCATATTTCTTCTTTTTTTTTTTTTTTTTTTTTTGCGGTACCGGGGATTGAACCCAGGGGCATTCTACCTCCGCGCTACACCCCCGGCCCTATTTTTTTATACTTTATTTTGAAACCGGTCTCACAAAGTTGCAGAGGGCCTCACTGGCGGGGGGGAGCTGAGGCTGGCCGTGAACCCGGATCCTCCGGTCTCCGCCTCCCAAAGTACTGGGATTACAAGCGTGCGCCACCACGCCCGGCATTTTCTTCAATTTTTAAAACAGATTTTTCCACATTTTAATATTCCAGAATTGAGGTATGATGTAATAGTCAGCTATGTCTTAGAGTTCATGAAATTAAGTTGGTGTGTGCATTTTACTACCTTAGCCTAATGTAAGTCCATTGTATACTGTCAGTTAATAATTATGAACAGGAAATAAACATTCATCCATCTGTCCTTTACAATACTGATGGTGACACAAGTCTTTATGACCTGTCTATTGGGTGCTGTTAGATGAAGAGATAGTGTTCTTTCTTAGTACTAGCTTGGAGTAATCTAATATTTTACAGAAATGAGAATGTTTAATAACTTTTGTCCATGTCAAGATAGTCCTTTTTTTTTTTTTGCGGTACCGGGGATTGAACCCAGGGGCATTCTACCTCCACACTACACCCCCGGCCCTATTTTTTTATACTTTATTTTGAAACCGGGTCTCATGAAGTTGCGGAGGGCCTCACTAGGTAAAGAGAGAGACAGGGAGGGAGGGAGGGAGGGAGGGAGGGAGAGAGAGGGAGAGGGCGA
>PVJS01043067.1:0-17227 GCA_004027185.1 Glis glis
TTTTTATCCTTTATTTTGAAACCGGGTCTCACGAAGTTGCAGAGGGGCTCACTAAGTAGAGAGAGAGAGAGAGAGAGAGAGAGAGAGAGAGAGAGACAGAGAGAGAGACAGAGAGAGAGACAGAGAGAGAGAAAGAGAGAGAGAGAGAGACAGAGAGAGCTGAGGCTGGCCGTGAACCCGGATCCTCCGGTCTTTGCCTCCCAAAGTACTGGGATTACAAGCATGCGCCACCACGCCCGGCTTTTCCAGTTTCTTTAAACTCTTTTAACTGGTTAATTCTGTTTTACCTCAGTGGGGCATAAGACAAGGCCACTTTCTTTTCTATTATTTTTAAATTTTTAAAAAATTTTTGTGGTACAGGGGATGGAACCCAGGGGCCTTCTACCTCTGAGCTACACCCCTAGCCTGATTTTTTTATTCTTTTATTTGGAAATAGGGTTTCACTAAGTTGCAGAGGGCCTCACTAAATTGCTGAGGCTGGCTGCAAACCTATGATCCTCTTGTCTCAGCCTCCTAAGTACTGGGGTTACAAGTGTGTACCATCACTCCCAGCTCTATTATTTAAATGAATGACTCCAATCCTTACTTTTGTTTCCCAGTTAAAAGAATTTTCTTCCTCTTTTGAGGTCCTCTCTTTCTGTAACTCTAAAATCATGGGGACATTTGCTGAATAAGAAACTAGCCAAGCCTGCCCAGTTTACCATGGGAACCCAACCTGTTCAACAGATTGTCTCTAGTGGCCTGTCTTTCCAGTGCGGTCTTTGTCATCAAGGTGACTGTCTGGCTGCAATCACGTGAAGAAAGGCTGCCCCAGTTATGCTCAGCAGCTTCATTACCTATCAAGGCAAGCCAGCTTTCAGTGTGCGCGTCTTTAGGGATGGTGCTCCCTCCTCTTACACAGAGTTGGTCCTCATTATTCATGGAGTCCGTGTTCGTAAATTTGCCTTCTTGCGAATACTTAACTTGTCATCCCCTTCACAGACACACACGCAGACTGGCCAAGCATTTGAGCTGCCTGACCTCACGTTCGCGCTGAGGTTGGACAAGGTGATGCTGCCTTCCTGTTCGAACTCTCTTACTGTAAATGTTAGCGTAGGTAGATTAGCGAGATGTGGGCAGGAATGGGAGAAGGGGGGATGGGAGAGAAGAGCAACTATGAACAACTACTCAGGAACTGACCCAGAGGTACTAGTCTCCCTCCACATTCTAGAAAGAGGCCCAAGCTGGGCCTGGTGGTGCATTCTTGTAAGCCCAATACTTGGGAGGCTGAGACAGGAAGATTGCAGGTTCGAGACCAACCTCAGCAACTTAGCGAGGCCCTATTTCAGGACAGCCTCAGCAAACAGTGAGACTCTCATCAACCGAGCAAGACCCTGTTTCAAAATAATAATAAAATAGGACTGGGGGTGTAGCTCAGAGGTAGAATGCCTCTGGGTTCAATCCCCAGTAACACACACACAAATAAAAATAAAAAAAAAATAGGGCTGGGGATATAGCTCGGAGGTAGAATGCCTCTGGGTTCAACCCCCAGTACCCTACCTCACACAAATAAAAAATAAAATAAAATAAAATAAAATAAGGCTGGGGGTATAGCTTGGAGGTAGAATGCTCCTGGGTTCAATCCCCAGTACCACACACACACACACACACACAAAACCCAAAAAAACAACAAAAAAAGAAGATGCCCAGCACTCTGTGATTTATGGGCACATACCATGTTCCCAAGGCCACACATGTACCCACAAGGCAGTTGATTGTTACATGACCTTCTGCTGCTGGTGTAAGATCAGAATGACCTTGGGCAAAATGACCCAAATATGCAGGTGTGTGTCCTCCAGTTTAACACAGCGCAGGTGTGTGGCTTTCCCCCCAAACTGGCAACAGATATACAAAATACTGGGCCCAAAGAGACATGGCCACCTGCCACTCCAAGGTTTCTTACCACTACCCCTTCCCTCCACACCAAAAGGTACAAGATTGATTATTTCAGTGCATTTTGGGCCCCTAGGCAATTGCCTGCCCTTTCTCTCCTCAGAGTAACACTTCCTCTTGCCTTTCCCTCTCCTTACAATAAACCCCACTGTCTGTCTCGGCCTCATGTTGCGCTCCCGTGTCTGCGCTGCTGGGCAGTTGCTCTGACCTCAGGCAGCTGCTCCCAAGGACCTCAGTTGAATGCCAACCTCTGGTAACATAAACAAGTGTCCTTCTCTAGGCCTATTAATAGCTACATTTTCCACATTTTTGTGCTTCTTGTTGTTGATTTCACTGTTTAAAATGGAACCCAAATGTAGAGCTGAAGTGCTGCATAGGGTTCCCAAGCCCAAGAAGACTGCTAGAGAAAATACCCGTCCATGTTAGATGAACCTCATCCAGGCATGAGTTAGTGCTGTTGGCTGGGAGTTCATTGTTCATGAGTCATCCATCTATATCATATCATATCATATCATATCATATCTATCATCTATCTATCTCTATATCTACCATCTATCTATATCATCATCTATCATCTATATCATCATCTATCATCTATCTATATCTATCATCTATCATCTATCTACCTATCTATCTATCATCTATCTATATCTATCATCATCATCTATCTATCATGATTTCCCTCTTATTGCTGTGCCTCCTACCTTCCCCCAAAATTTCAGTCCTTTCCAATATCCCTTTCCCCTGCCCAAAGAAAAGAAGGTGGAGTATGGAAGGTCCTGAGCCCTTTGGGTAGTTAGAAAGGAAACAGGAACCAAATTATTGGATATGACAGAGGCTGACAATCAAGAAGTCTAAAACAGAGTAGGAAAGGAAAGCAGAGAAAGGAGAAGAGAGGGCTACTAAAGGCTGTCTGCACCATGACTGCTCCTGCAGAGAGGAACCAGAGAGAGCCTCAAACATTAAGAAGGGCAGGTCCTGAAGAGGGAGGAGGAGAAGGCCAAGGGAGGGGCCAGTGCACTCTGTGTAGAATGGGGCTCTGCACCTCATAGACCCTTGACGCTTCATCACTGTTGGCAGTACCGACACAGAAGTCTTCTTCGTGGTGTTCCTGGTATAACCGATCCATCGAGCCACTGGTGGGTGGAATGACATTGTCGACAAATTAAAACAAGGAATCCTCAGCACGGAGTCGAGTTCATTTCAGGTTCAAGAAGTAGAACTCACCAACTGTGAGGTCAGATACATTGGTATTTGTTTTTGTCCCTACATCCTTTTCAAGCTTCGGGAGGCTTTTCTACCATCACTGGGCCTGGTCTGGGTATTTTTTTCAGATCTTGCTTGTAGAGAGGCACCTCCCCAAGGCACCTCCCCATGTTGTACTTAAACCTCAACCTCCCAAGAACTGGGCTGGACCCAGTCTGGATGCAGGAACTTGGAGGGGAAACAATATATATTAAATAAGGTGTTTTAAAACACAAACACACATTAAACAAGGTTAAGTGTTGGTCTGTTTCCAAAAAGATGACCAGCAACTCGTAGGAACCTAACCCTGTGTTTGTCCCAGGAGCGATGGTTCAGTATTTGCTAATTCAGCGTTCTTGGATACTTTATAGGGCCTAAGTGCCAATGATCAACCATATGTATAATCACTTCCCTATGATGGGCCCATAATGTCATGGAGGATGAGTCAGCAACTGTCCTTCTGTAAGAACTTGTGGAAGGACCAGACTCTCCTGTTTCCCAAAGCGTCATCCCTGTTCCTCTTGGTGCTCTCCAGAAGGCCAGTACTTATATGTGCTCCCTTGACGAGAGGACTCTGTCCTCTGTCTCTGCCATTAGCTGGGGAGGGGGTGGGGTGGCCCAAGGTGGAAAGTTAATCTTGACATGTGGTGTTGCAATCTCCCCGGCCCGCCTCAAGCTGACTTCTACCAGCCCTACTCCTGTGGTCTCTATTGGGCCAAATATGGAGAAAAGTCCTCTTTCTGGCCCCAGCATGATTAGTGGTGGGAATAGTGGCTTTCTTTCTCTCATCCTTCCCAACATATAATTACAAAAATAAAACAATCTGACACTGGACATTTCCTGTGATCTGAGCTGTCCAGTTGTGGCAGAGGTCAGCCTGATAGAAAGTGAGGTGAACACTAAAGCCAGCTGTCTGTGGGACCTGCTTCTGCCATCTCTAGAATGAAACCCCAGAATTCACTGGAGAGCGAAGAGCACACCAGCACTGCCCACAGATGAGTCAGGTCTGGCTGGGCTGGCGCCTGCATTCACACTTCATCAAAACTGTTTTGGACTTGTTGTGGATTTTTATCTTTCGGTGAAGAATTCAAAGGTGGCAGTGGTCTCCTAACTTTGGCATTCTCTTGACAAAGAGTTGAAAAGATTTCTTATATGTGCAAGAGACCAGTCTTGAAGTGTTATGTTATTGCTACCCTGAGAATGCCTATAAAAGGGGCTTTGGATGTGTTCCCCTTGTGTTCAAGAGCTGGGGTTCGATTTATACCTCGTCTCTTTTTTGACTTAGATTCAGCTTTGCTTCTTTCAGGGATGCATTTTTTAATGACTTGTGGCACAGTAATGATAGTTTTTAAAACATATAAATACAAAGTATGTTTAGAATTTAACATTGTAGCAGAAAATGTATTCATTTCCATAAGCTCAGGGATAGTGAAGTTGTTCAAAGTAAATAAGTCTTTCTTGATTAAATGTATCTTTTCTTTCTCTCTCTCTCTCTCTCTTTTTAGTGGTACTGAGGACTGAACCCAGGGGCATTCTACCAGTGATCTACACTCTCAGCCCATTTTGTTTTTGGCACTGGGGTTTGATTCCAGGGACATTCTACCGCCAAGCTACAACCCCAGCCTATTTTATTTTATTTTTTAAATTTTGAAATAGGGTCTCTCTAAATTGCTGAGACTGGTCTCGAACCTGTGATCCTTCTGTCTTAGCGTCCCAGGTACTGGGATTACAGGCATGTACCACCACACTCAGAGCATTCATTTTTTTAAAAATACCAGTTATATACTTTGTATAATTAATTACTATTCTAAAATATGTTCATTTAGTATATGTCAATTATTTTAATATGTTCTATACTTCCCCTCTTTTTTTTTTTTGCGGTACTGGGGATTGAACCCAGGGACATTCTACCTCCGGGCTACACCCCCAGCCCTAGTTTTTATTCTTTTATTTTGAAACAGGGTCTCACTAAGTTGCAGAGGGCCTCACTAAGTAGCTGAGGTTGGCCACGAACCTGGATCCTCCGGTCTCAGCCTAGCAAGTACTGGGATTACAAGCGTGTGGCCACCATGCCCGGCTTATATACTTTTCTTCTTACCATCTGCTAGTATGGCCTTGTCTTAAGGATTATTATAAGCCAGGTATATGTTTTTCTTTCTTCTTCCTCTTCTGTTTTTCATCATTTTATGCAATGACAAGAACAACTGTAGGGCAATTAATTGCTTTTAGAGAAAGCCCTGTCTACCCCCCTAATTTTAACCCAAATGTAGCAATGAAAAAAATGAAATAGTAGCAGTTTGAAATAAAGGAGGTATTAAAACAATAGGGGTATCTTGGAAACCACAGAGAGACACTCTAGCATAAATAATGATGGTGTTACTTTGAGTGACAGAATATGACATCTTCCATGATAGGATGTGGAATCAGGTGAGGAAATAGACATTCCTTTCCTGGGGCTAGGGGTGTAGTTCTGTGGCAAAGTGCTTGCCTAACCAATCCCCTAATTGCCTCCCCCAAATCGTTCAGCCTCTGACTCTATACTTGGCATTCAGTAACTGTTATTTCTCATCATTAAAAATACTCACTGGTGTCCGGGTATGGCGGTACACACTGGTAATCTCAGCCTCTTTGGAGACTGAGTCAGGAGAATCATAAGTTTGAGGCCAGCCTCAGCAACTTAGCGAGACTCTCAACAACCTAGCGAGACCCTGTTTCAAAATGAAAAATAAAATAGGACTGGGGGTGTAGCTCAGAGGTAGAATGCCTCTGGGTACAATCCCCAGACACACACACACACACACACACACACACATACACACACACACACACTCACTCAGTGCCGAGTAGTGTGGTGTAAGAAATACTCAGCTAAAATGATAAAAAATAGGCAATTCTTTCCATTAGGATTATTTTTCTCTTTCTAAATTGCTTTGAGAATCAGAAACAGTTACAATCTGAAAAAGCACTAGAGGGAGCCATACCCCTTTGTGACGAATTCTCCTTTGTCCTGGCGCTGGAACAGTCTTTGCCCACGGTCAGATCAGCGTGTAGACTAGTGAATTCAATGCTCAGCTGAGTTCACAGACACAATTGTATGTGCATTAAAAATTTAACCATCACAGACTTTAGAGGATGAACTGTTCCACATTAAAGGAGGCTTAGGAGACCTATTATCTAAATACAATCTGTGGGCATTGTTTGGATCATGATTCAAACAAACCAGCCTTAAAAAGATGTTTATGATTCAACTAGGGAAATCTGATCAGGCACTAAATATTATCTTGTGGAATTATTGTTTATTTTATTAGTGGTGATAATGGTATCTTGGTAATGCTAAAAGACACAGAAGACACAGAAGAATTTTTGCATGAAACTATATGATGCTGAAATTCATTATAAAATATTCCACAATAAGTGTGTGTATGTGTTGTATGGACAATGGGGATAATAGATGAGACAAGATTGACAGCATCTTGATTATTGTTGGAACAGGAGTTTATTATACTATTTATTCTACTTACATGAGTGTCTAAAATTTCCATTAAAAGGAAAATGAAAAAAAGTACAGATATTATATTCTTACAATATATACTTATGGTTTAGTTTATTGCCATTTATGGTTGATATGTATTTATTTCTTAGATTAAAAACTCAGTTGTAGCTGAGTATGGTGGTACACACCTGTAATCCCAGTACTTTGGAGTCTGAGACAGGAGGATCACAGGTTTGAGGCCAGTCTTAGTAACTTAGTGAGACCCTGTTTCAAAATAAAATAAAAAAAAAGGCTGAGGGTATATCTTGGAGGTAAAATGTCCCTGGGTTCAATCCCTAGTACCCAAAACAATAACAACTCAGTTATGCAAGAAAATATGATCTTTTCCCGCATAATTCAATTTAGTTTGTAGTTGGAGCCTCTACTCTACTAGATGTTTGAAACTAAACATCATTGAACTCAGCATAATCTCGCATCGCACTGTCAGAAGCTTAACTGAAGATGATCTGGGTTTCCCCACCTTTGCCTGCCCCCAGAACTGCGGAGTGAAAGCCACTGTGTGTGTGTGTGGGGTGCGATGGGGGCTGGGTCTTGGTTGTCGCCTCTTGAGTCAGACATCTAGACAACCTTGATCTTCTTGGGTGGGTTTGTCTTTGCAGATGATGGCCACATTATCTGACCAGTTGCAAGGCCTCTCCAGATCTGCCTTTCCCTAGAGCTGCCAAACCCCTCTTGAAACAGGGGAGACATCCAGAGAATTTTCGCTTTGGCTTTCTCAGCCCTGCCTGCTTAGCCATGACTGCTGAGCTTCTCCTATATCATGTTTGTCATGGAAGGCCCTGGAGAACTTCTCTAGGACATTTGCCACATCCACTGTTGGTTTGATATCGGAAGAAATCCCTTGACAAATCTGGGGATTCAGTTCTTAGAAGAGAGGGTCCTGCACAGGCCACCTTCTTAAAGTAAAATTGCAATGTCTAATAGTTCTCTTTGAAACTTGTGGTATCTCTGTGTGGTCAGGTGGGTGGACTTAGTACATCATCCTCTTCAGTGATTACTTATGGCATAAACATGCCAAAGTCCTTCAGAGCTCTGTGTGCAGAGAAGGGCCATGGGTTCACAGGAGTTATAAAGGAAATTTCCTTTAATTAATATAATAATAAAATGTTATCCTATTGAATAATTTTAATTCAAAACTTGACATTTCCTTCTCAGACAGAAATAAACTAGGGAAGCAGTAATAAATAGTGGTTAAGAATGTGGATCCTGGGCTTAGACTAATGTTCTAATCCTGCCTCTATGCCTTTTTGGTGGCTATCAACACAAATTTATTAATGATTTTAAACCTCAATTTTCTTTCTTTTTTGGTACTAGGGATTGAACCCAGGGACATTTTACCCCTGAGCTATACCCCCAGCCCTTTAATTAATTAATTTTTTTTTTTTTAGTTTGAAACAAGGTCTCACGAAATAGTTGGGCTCTCTGTAAATTGCTGAGGGGGGCCGCAAACCTGCGATCCTCCTGTCTAAGCCTCCCAAGAACTGGGATAACAGGTGTGTGTGACTGTGCCTGGACTCAATTTTCTCATTTATAAAGAACCAGCAGAGCCGGGCGTGGTGGCGTACGCTTGTAATCCCAGTACTTTGGGAGGTGGAGACCGGAGGATCCGGGTTCGCGGCTAGCCTCCTCTCTCTCTGTCTCTCTCTCCCTGTCTCTCTCTCTCTCTCTCTCTCTACTTAGTGAGGTCCTCCGCAACTTCGTGAGACCCGGTTTCAAAATAAAGTATAAAAAATAGGGCCGGGGGTGTAGCGCGGAGGTAGAACGCCCCTGGGTTCAATCCCCGGTACTGCAAAAAAAAAAAAAAAAAAAAAAAAAGAACCAGCAGTAATATTTACCATGCAATGTTTGGGGTAAGGTTAAACAAACATATGTATATAAAGTACACAAAGAAAATTTGGATCTTTATATAAAATCTATGCATGGCAATCATTTTCATTATTAAGAGTAACAAATGAGCAACAAAAGCCCCTTAAACAATTTTTGTATCTGGTTACTGAGTCTTTCTCCCAAGACTTCCTAAGTTATTAGCTCAGGTCTTAAAGGACCTCCTGGGAATTTAGGGGCAGCCACAGGCATTGAAACTACTACAATTTGGAAAAAAAAAATTCTCTCTCTGGTATCCACTCTGAGGTATATGGAGCCTAAATTCCCTTGGTATTTTAAGATACAACTGCTTAGCTTTCATTCCCAGTGTGGCCCTTCCTTTATGAACTGTCAGTGGAAAGGAAGCAGATGAAAGGTGGAATTCCAAGAGTATAACATCACTACAGCCTCATGAAACAGAGGAAAAGAAACCCAAACAATTTATAGTGGACAGGGTTCCAGATGTTTATTGCCAGGACCTTCTGCTCAGAGTGAAAAGAAAGTCCAAACAAATGCCGCCTCCTTCTGCACTCTAAGAAAAAGCAGTTCCTTTGCTCAGCTCTGCACCCTGCCCCTGTCTTGATGGCGCTGGTGTTCTGGCTGGGAGGGGAAGATACATAGTTTCTCTGTTTCTCTGTGGTACCTTAACAGTGATTCCATGCTGAACTGGCTTCTGATTCCTCTTTGCTTGTGGACATAAGAGTCCAAGCCCCTGGGTAGAAATGTCCAGCTTTGTAAAGAGCCTTCTCCCAGAGGCAGTATGGGGTTGGTAAGGTACCAAGAATTGGCTTAGACTAAGAAATCCCAGTCTCACATATATCTGTGCCCTCCATCAAGATGCAATCTACTAATGAATCCTGTGCACCCACAGTGTAACTTTACATTTTAATGCTTTAGTGCTTCAAGTACGTTCTGTGAAAAAACATGACTCATTTATAAATCAATGGATCACACACTACTACTATTTAACACAAACCTCTCAGACCAAGGTATTTTTAAAAAATGTCTTTGGTGGGCACCTGTATTGGTTTCTTATGTTGCTATTTATGTGATTACATTGTGTCCCCCCAGATAATGCAGATAATTCCTCCCTCGGAAGATCCTCAACATATTCATATCTGTGAAGTCACTTTTATATATATATATATAAAGTTTTGGAGATTAAGGTTTTGGAGATTAAGATGTGGACATCTTTGGGGCCATTATTTTACCTACCATAGTCCACCTTTGTCCTCCAAAGATTTACTTCTATCCCATGTGTAAAATACATTCCCCTCATCCTATCTCCAAAAGTCTCAACCAATTACAGTATGGACTTAAAAGTCCCAAGTCTCATCTAAATCTCATCAGCACAAAAGCCCCGTATCTCGTCAGACATGGGAGAGCCTCTGGGAACAGCCCATCCTGAGACACAATCCATCGTCATCAGTGAACCTGTGAAACTTGAGAAGCAAGTTATCTGCTCCCCACACACAGCGGTGGGACAGGCATAGGAAAACAGTCCAGTTCAAAAGGAGAGGACATGGAAGGAACAAAGGAGTCACCTGCTCCAAGCAACTTTGAAATCCATGAGTTTTCAAGGCCTGGGAATAATCCTCTGTGCTTCACAGCTCTGCCCCCTGGGATCCAGGCTCTGCCCTTGCAATCAGCCTTCCTTCTTCATGAAGATAGTTTTGAGTTCTTTCTTTCCTTTCACAGAGAAAACTGGATAGGTATGTTTATGAATTGTGTCCGTCAGTTTTTTGTTGCTATAACAAATACTTTTTTTTTGTGGTACTGGGGATTGAACCCAGGGGCATTCTACCTCCGGGCTATACCCCCAGCCCTAGTTTTTATTCTTTATTTTGAAACCGGGTCTCATTAAGTTGCAGAGGCCTCACTAAGTAGCTGAGGCTGGCTGTGAACCTGGATCCTCCGGTCTCAGCCTCGCAAGTACTGGAATTACAGGCTTACGCCACCACGCCTGGCTTATAACAAATACTTGAGATAATCTGCTTATAAAGAGGAAAGGTTTATCTTGATTGACAGTTTTGGAGGCTTAAGTGCATGATTAGTTTTCCCTGTTGCTTTAAGGTCTGTGGTGAAGCAGTGCATTCTGGGGAGGGGGGATAGCGAGGTGGAGAACGCGGCCTACCTCATGGCAGCCAGGAAGCAGAAAGAGAGAGAGAGGGCAGGGGGCGGGGAGAACAGGATCCTACAATCCTCTTCAAGGAGAAGGACTTCAGTGACCTCAGATCTCCCACTAGGCCCCACCTCTTGCCTCATTATTAATAGTGTCACCACCTCCCAGTGGTCCCACCCTGGGGACCAAGCCTTTGGGTGATATTACAGATCCGCACTGTAGCAGTTCCCTTTCGTCCAAGCTAGCAGTGTTCCTGCTGCTTTAATAGTCTCAAGAACCTTGCAGGTCTACAATGTCTGTCCTGACTTCTGCTGAGAGGGCTGAAGGGACCCACGAGTGGCATGAATAATCTGCTCAAAGAAACCTCTGCATGACTGAATACGCTGACCACCTGATCTTTCTGAAGCACTAACAAGAGATTGTTCACTCATATCGTTAGTTTTCTTTCCAGAGCACAGAGACAATGAATTTGCTAATTTTGGTGTCTTTTTGAAATCTGAATAGGTTGAGTTTCTCAAATCACCAAGAGCTGATTTCTCTTTTGTGTAATAGTTCTTCCTTCAATCTTTCTTTTTCCTCTTTCATCTTACTTTAAGAAGTGAGGAAGAGAGCACATCTTCACCAGTTGGTTTGGAAATCTTAATTTCGTATTCAAGTTTATTGTTGATAAGTTTGCTTTCTACTCAACTGCAGGATGCAATTCACCTGGACTTTCTGGCACTATGTAAAAAGACCCCTCTCCCCATAGATTCCAGTGACACATTTCTAATTTCCAGATAAGCCCTCATGGCAATATTTTTAATGTTCATGTTTCTTTTTTTACTGGGGATTGAACCCAGGGGCATTATACCTCCAAGCTATACCATAAGCCCTTTTGCTGAGGGTCTTGCTAAGTTGCTGAGTCTGACTTTGAACCTGAGATTCTCCTGCCTCAGCCTCCCAAGTACTGGAATTACAGGTATGTGTCACCGTATCTAGCTTAATGTCCTTATTCCTACCAACAGTCTCTTCATGATAATTTACGCATTCTCTAGGAATTTTATTTGTTTTCTCTACCAGGTTCCCCATTTCCTTCTGAATTCTCACAAGCAGAATTATTAACATTAATATTTCTATTAATAGACTATAGATAATCTAGGTTTCTTTTCTATGAAGTGCCTCAGAATTCTTTTAGCCTCTGTCCATTGCTCAATTCCCAAGCCACTTCCATATTTTGAGGTATGTTTTACAGTACCTCACTTCTAGGTACCAAAATGTGTATTCATTTTCTATCGCTATTGTAATAAATTACCAAGAACTTAATGACTTAAAGCAACACTAATTTTCTTACAGTTCTAGAGATCGTATGAAATAGATCTCATTGGGATAAAATCAAGATGTCATCAGAACTGTATTTCTTTTGGAGGCTCCTGGGGAGCATTTACCCTTTGACTTTTCCATCTTCTAGGGGCTTCTTACACATCAGCTCATGGCCTCCTGCTGACAATCACATTATTCTGACCTCTGCTTTCATTGTCACATCTCCTTTTCTGACTGACTCTCTCTTTAATTTATAAGGATCTTTGTTATCATATTGTTTCCACCTGAATTATCCAGGATAATCTCATCCTGGGTAAAAACCTTAATTGCCCGGTATGGTGGTGCACGCCTGTAATCCCAGTAGTTGGGAGGCTGAGACAGGAGGATCGCAGGTTCCAGGCCAGCCTCAGCAACCTAGTAAGGCCCTCTGCAACTTAGTGAGACACTGTTTCAAAATAAAATGGGGCTGGGGGTGTAGCTAAGAAGTAGAATGCCCCTGGGCTCAATCTCCAGAACCACAAAAAACAAAACAAAACAAAAAAATCAAAAAACCTTAGTTAATTACATCAGCAAAGTCCTCTTTGGTAGTAAGGTAACATAAGGTAACAGATTCTGAGGATTAGGATATGGACATTATGGGGAAGGACTGTTATTTTGCTTATCAGAGCAGCCTAGCTGTCTCATGTTAGATTCTCTAAAATCAGGCACTGAAAAATCAGTCTGGGCTGCAAAAATATATTAGGGACTGAGACCTGAGGAAGAAAACAAGAATAGAGGAAAAAATTGTACTGTGATGCAGGCCTGATCAAACCTTGGCCAACTCAAGGCCAAGTTGCTATCAAAATTGTCCTGCCTTGGGCCAAAGTGGTCAAGCTTTTATGCCCCCATCTTCCTCAGACACAAGATAGTTGTTATCTATAGCAAGGCAGCTCTCTGCAGCCCAGGCAGACTCTGAAAGAGCCAGTAGTCGGAGGCTGTCTGCGGACTGGAAGCCAAGAGGAAGTTCTTCCATGAAGGAGGCTCTGGACTGTGCATTTTTGTGTTTATTATACATATTGGGTCATGTTGAATGTGAAAGGGATTGGAAGGTATAGGTCTACATTTCCTGCAACCTTTGAGTGTTGAGTTGTAAGCTTTAAGGACCAACTCTCAAGTCCTAGGACAACAGCGATAGAATTATCATAGTCTAAGGCATCCAATTTAATTAGGAAAGAGCTCAGCTGGATCCTAGGGACCAAGAGACATCATGGGAGTTTCCCACTAGGTTTAGCTCATTCCTTCTGGGAGTAGGTTGTTGGAGGAAGTCTGGTTTATTCAAGTCTCAGTCATGACTTCTGTCTCTCTGCCAATACTAATCATTACTGCCATCACCAAATTCAACATTGCTATTATTTATTGAAAATTTATTCTGTACCAAGCACTGTGCTAGGCATTTACATATAACTTTTCATGTAATCATTTCTATATGCCTGAAAATGGTTCAGGGAGTAGGTATGGGATAAGTAACAAAGCCTATCAATGTTCTGTTGTATACCCAGTGATTCTTCTTGAGATGTCGTATCGCAGCCCAGCAATGAGAGCCATTCTTCTGGGCAACACTCATTATGGCCTAGGGCCTGATATATAACCACAACATGTTACATCACAGTGTGGGGGTCAGCAAGGCTTATTTGAGTTCTAGATACTGAGTGTCCCGCCGTTCAAACAACTGATTCTACCGACAGTAAGTACCTGTGTTCTTTTTAGGGTACTGAATGTTCTCATCCTTAGAAAATTTACATTTGGGCTTCTTTCTTGGTGGGGCTAGGGAAAAATGGGAGGAGAGATTTGACATGTTATTTGTACCATTAAAATCTGATTACAAATTAAAGTGACAGGTAGCCAGGTGTGGTGGCATACACCTATAATCCCAGTGCTTAAGAGGCTGAGACTGGAGGATTGCAGGTTCAAGGTCAGCCTCAGCAATTTAACAAAGTTCTCAGCAACATAGAGAGACCCTGTTTCAAAATAAAAAATAAAATAGGGCTGGATGTGCAGCTCAGAGGTTGCACATCTGGGATCAATCCCCAGTACCACAAGAAAAAAAAAGTGATAGGTAGTCTAGAAGTTGTAACCCAATGTAACCCTTTTAGTTTTTCCTGATGTTTTTGTTTTTGGTGTGTTTTTTCTATGCTCAGCATTTATGGTGGTCAGAAAACAAAGGTAAAGATAAGATAAAGATAAAGATGGTCTCATCATAGATAAAGATATTTGCAAGCATGCTAACATTTGATGTATGATATGGTATCATTTTGGGCTCAGCTATGAAAATTGGTTCTATTCTTGTAGTTTTGTGAAACTAAAATTTTGACTCCTTGTAGACTATGGCAGAGAATCTGTGAGGGGCAAATTAAATCCTTTGATTTTGTAACTTTGGACTCAAGTTTTTGGGCCACATGTTTCAAGTCTCTTGTGTGACTACAGACCACATGCATAATTTCTTCTCTGTGCTACTCTCTTCCGAATTCTCCAAAATATAACTTCCTGAGGCACATGCATGCAAACATGATTTTAGATTCTAAATGTGGACTTTTGGTTCTAATCAGGATTTTGAGTTTTCTGACTGCAAGTAAACTTGAGATAGCAAGTTTCTTATAGAAACAGAATTGTTTGGCCAAATCATTAATGTAGCCCTTAAGGGAGAATGTAGGCACAAAAAAATTATGTGTATGTTCTATGGGACAAGACTATAACAATTCTGGGTTAGTGGGTTCCTTCTGCATTACTGAGATAAAAACCCTTGTGACTAACCTTTTTGAGTTCAGGCTTTCACCCTGTCTGCTCTGTATTAGTTGACCATTTCTGCTGTAACAAATTACCACCATAGTGAATTAAGATAACACAGATGTAACTCTGGAGGTCAGAAGTATAAGACCAAGGGGTCAACAGTCTGGTTCCTTCCAGATGTTTTAGGGGAGAAACCATTCTTTATAATTTCCAGCTTTTAGAGGCTGCTTGTACTCCTTGGCCCATGGCTACATATCCCTCTGAACTCTGTGTCCCTTGTCTGGTCTCTTTCTCTGGGCTCTGATCTTCTTGTTTCCCTCTTGTGAGGACCTTTGTGATTACACTGGACCCACCTGGATAAACCAGATAATCGCCCCAGTTTGAGACCCTTAATGTAATCACATATGCAGTAATTTTTGTCACGTATGGTAACATATTTACAGGTTCCAGGAATTAGAACATTGTTTTAGTCCTTTTTTTTTTTTTTGCGGTACTGGGGATTGAACCCAGGGGTATTCTACCTCCGCGCTACACCCCCGGCCCTATTTTTTATACTTTATTTTGAAACCGGGTCTCACGAAGTTGTGGAGGGCCTCACTAAGTAGCGAGAGAGAGAGAGAGAGAGAGAGAGACAGAGAGAGAGAGAGACAGAGAGAGGGAGAGAGAGAGCGAGAGAGCTGAGGCTGGCCTCGAACCCGGATCCTCCGGTCTCCGCTTCCCAAAGTACTGGGATTACAAGCGTGCGCTACCACGCCCGGCTGTTTTAGTCCTTTTTGTGCTACTATAATAAAAATACAATGGGCTGCATAACTTATTTTTATTTGTTTGTTTATTTATTTATTTATTTATTTATTTATTTATTTATTTTTTGGTACTGGGGCTTGAACCCAGGGGCATTCTATCTCCAAGACACACCCCCAACCCTTATTTATTTATATAATTTTTTTTGCGGTACTGGGGATTGAACCTAGGGGCATTCTACCTCTGAGCTACACCCCCAGCCCTATTTTTTTTATTTTTTATTTTGAAACAGGGTCTCACTAAGTTGCGGAGGGTCTCACTAAGTAGCTGAGGCTGGCCGTGAACCCCAATCATCCGGTCTCAACCTCCCAAGTACTGGGATTACAATCGTGTGCCACCATGCCTGGCTCCTTTTTTATTTTGAAACAGAGTCTCATTAAGTTGCTGAGGGTCTCACCAAGTTGCTAAGACTGGCCTTGAACCTGTGATCCTCCTATGTCAGCCTCCCAAGTACTGGGACGGCAGGCATGCGCCACCACACCTAGCTCTGAGGGCTGCACAATTTATGAAGAAAGGAAATATATTTCTCACAGTGCTGGAGGCTAGGAAGTCCAAGAGCAAGGTGCCAGCAGGTTGGGGCCTGGTCTCTGTTTCCAAGATGGTGCCTTCAACACTGTGTCATAGATATAATTCTTATATCTGTTTATATATACAATATGTATTTTGTTGCTTCCTCACTTTTGTTTTTCTTGCTTCCTTATTTTGATTATAAATTCTAAGAAAGTAGGAAAAATGTCATATTTCGTTTGGATGTTGAATCACTCTTGGCATAGTACTAAGCACATGGTAATAGTAAGTAAAATATTTGCTCACTGCCTCGTTTGGAGTTCTCTTTTGGCAGGTCCATGATTTTCAGAGACTTCCGCTTAGACTACAAAAAAAAAAAAAGTTCAACTTGCTATCTCTTGGAGAAATGATAGGAAATTCTTTATGTTCTATTTCATAGTTCACTGTAAAATTTCTCCAGGCATTTCAAGATCTGTGACCTGTAAGTTTACATGCAAATCTCCTCAGCACTGTGATAAGAGCTCGCAGGCCTCCGTGCCTCCTCTATACCAAATGCCTTCCCCGTGTGCTCTGCTGGTCAGCTCTGTCCACTGTCCCTGGTTTATAAGAAGACCTTGTTGCTTTTCCTGAGCAAACGGCTGGCATCCTGCCCTTAGAAAACATTGCATGGGCTTCTGAGTGAGCCTGTCACTCAAGGTCATTTTCAGAGTGCTTGAGCACAGAAACAAGCCTTTCTCAAACTTACAAGGGTGGATCATGTGGCTTTTTTGGTGTGTTTTCTTGCTCCTAATAGTTGGAGCGCGTGGTGGATTTTTGTTTCAGACTTCTTTTTTTTTTTTTTTTTTGCGGTACCGGGGATTGAACGCAGGGGCGTTCTACCTCCGGGCTACGTCCCCGGCCCTATTTTTTTATGCTTTATTTTTGAAACCGGGTCTCACGAAGTTGCGGAGGGCCTCGCTAGGTAGACAGAGAGAGAGAGAGAGAGAGAGAGAGAGACAGAGAGAGAGACAGAGAGAGAGGAGAGAGATCGATCGATTGATCGATCGATCGATCGATCGTGCGCGCGTGCATGCGCGCTGAGGCTGGCCGCAAACCCGGATCCTCCGGTCTCCGCCTCCCAAAGTACTGGGATTACAAGT
>PVJS01043068.1:0-17224 GCA_004027185.1 Glis glis
CGTTCTACCTCCGCGCTACACCCCCGGCCCTATTTTTTTATACTTTATTTTGAAACTGGGTCTCACGAAGTTGCGGAGGGCCTCACTAAGTAGAGAGAGACAGAGAGAGAGAGAGACAGAGAGAGACAGGGAGAGAGAGAAAGAGAGAGAGAGCTGAGGTTGGCCACGAACCCCGATCCTCCGGTCTCCACCTCCCAAAGTACTGTGATTACAAGCGTGCGCCACCACGCCCAGCCATTTTGTACTTTTAACCTTGTTTAAAGTGCCTAAAGATAATCAAGAAAAAGATCTAGAGAAAATTCTATACTTACCATGCAATAGTTGATTTAAAATGAATGAATCAACTCAAATTCTCTTATTGTTACAGTCATATTTTCCTGGTCTTTTGAAACTTGATGTTTTTTGTACGTGTGTGTGTGTGTGCCATTTTATAGGTATGAGCAAAGTGCCAGTTTATGACTGTCTTGAAGGAGTTGCTCTAAACTAAAAAATATACATCTTTTTCATATTCTTAGCTCACCTAAACACACGTGTCACAGGTTGGTTTTGCCAGTCATGACATCTGCGCTACAGGACTCTTGATTGTTCAATCTTTTTTCTTCACTGGATTTGTACCCTGTATTTACTAGGAACAGCAGAACCATATTTGTATGTTTTCCCCCTACTCCTTTCCAACCAAGGATCTTGTCCAAGAATGATGATGGACTAGTCCAGAGACATCAATGGGCTCCATAGAATTAATGCAGTTCCAGAAAAAGCTATCATCTCGGGTCTGCTGAGTCTCCCCGAGGGTGGGGCAATGATGGAGCTGCTGGGGGGGCACAGGGCATGATGACATCAAGCAAGCCTTCTTGTTGTGAAGTGCAGACACACATTACCTGAGGATCTGGATAAAACAGCAGACTCTGGTTCAGTAGGTCTTGGGTGAGGCTTGAGATTGTACATTCCCAACAAGCTCCCCGGCGGTGCTACTCCTGCTGCTGCTGACCCCTGGACAACTTTTTGAGTAGCAAAGATATGGAATGAGGTATCTGTTGCTATAAAAGACAAAAGAATTTTATCACTACATAATATTTCCTTGTAATATATTATAGGCTAATAAGGAGGCATAAATTACCTAAGAATGTTTATAAAGCATTTCATCAAGAAGTTAAAAGCAGTCAGAAAGCACAATCTTATTCAATACAGATTTAATTTTGTCACTACCCAGATAAAAACCTTAGTGGCTGCCCATTGTTTACAGGATAAGGACCCTAACCCTCCAGGCACTGACAGTGCCCTGCATGTTCCACTTGTGGCCAATTTACCCAACTCATCTCATCCTGCTCTCTCTTAGTTTAGCACAGGGTCATGCCTACTCTGGTCTAAGTTGTGCATCATAGGTCTGTATATTTATGATAGCAATCTTTCTGCAGAAGTGACTTGAAGGGAGGGACAGCTGCTACAATACCAGTGACCTTTCAGTTGTCCCATATGCAAAGCTCTTTCCTTGCTACAGAGCCTTTGAAGTGTTTTTATTTCTGCCTAGAACCTTCCTCCTCTCTATTTGCTTGACAACTCTGAGTCATCTTTTCCTTCCTTCCTTCCTTCCTTCCTTCCTTCCTTCCTTCCTTCCTCTCATACTTCCTAGGAAGTCATCCCTGATTGTCTCAGATGAGTAGGGTCCCATTGTACTTCTTTTCGTCACAGTTTTAAGTGAAAGGTTAATTGACATAATTGTATATATGTTTAATGTCTGTCTCAGCCACTGTGAGTTCCAGAACAGCCAGGACAGCTCACCATTGTGTCCCCAGTGCCTGGCCTGGTTCATAGTACTCCAGACTGATACTGAGCACAGAGAACATGCTTAAGACATATTTGTTGAATGAATGGAGGCCAATTAAATTTCTATAACAATTCTGTTTCATTCATTAGCTTTGTGATCTTTCTAAATTTCAATTTCCTCATTTCTAAATAGATTATTAATATTGGCTTTATGTATTCATATGGAGCTTTAAAAGGTAAGTAAACATAAAGCACCTAGTACATCGCTTGGCACTTAGTATGTGTTTGATTCTTTCCATTATTTTATATTGGCTCTTGAAAAGTATGTCCGATTTATTTTTATTTCTCCATTTTCCTGATTTGTCTATGCAACAAATGGTCTCTTCTGCTTCTCAGTAATTCTCCCTTTCCATCCAAGCATAAGTTTAAGTGTCTCCTAGGAGATGAGATTTCCCCTTTTGGATATCTTCGTGCTTGGGAAGGTGTTGCAATAGTAGCTGCCATGCATGTGAAGATGAAAACTGAGCCAAATAAATATTCCCAAGTTCTATACATTTGGTACTCCTTGAGAGCCTTTGCATATAGCTTGGGAGATATAAGCAGTAAGAAACTTGCTATAATGTTTCACCTACACAGAATCATATCTAATCTGGCTTGGCAGTGGCTGAAATATTTTATATTCCATGTCTTTATAGTCCTTAGAAAATGCTTAATTCGACTCTAAGAATGTGCATCTTCTTTAGTAGTTGATGTGATTCTAGTATTAGTATGTAAAATGAATGGGCATTTTATTACAAGTGATATCATCATGAATTGTTGCAGTTTCCCCCCAAGCAACTGGAAGTGATTTAACATATTATTTCATTTATGACCCTTGGATTATTAGGACCATTTTGAAAATAAGAAAACTTAGAGACAGAGAAATTGAGTAAATTGCCACTTGATGTTTTAAGAGGTCCTTGCTAGAAGAAAGCAGAGCCATTATTTTCTGAAAGCCTATTGTTTTTAAATGAATTCAAAAATGAAAACATGAGACTTTGTGGAGATGATTCTGCTAGAAATAGGAAATAATATTCTCGTGAGTAAATTTCTGAAAACGTTTGGTTACTTGATTTTATAACTGAGCTCTCCATTTAACTAATATCTAGTGGGTATCTGGTAGGTACCAGGCACTGTTCTAGGCTAGAAATACAATGGTAAGCATGATGTGCCAGGTTGCCCTCATAGAGCGTATTCTGAGGGATTGATTTCTGGTGCAAGATGCAGAGGACAACCCCTATATAGTAAACAAATATAAGATATATTAAGTATAAAAATCAGATAAATATAAAAATCAGATAAACAAATACAAAAAATAGAGAAGTCCAGCTCCTAGTAAGTACCATGAAGTGTTTTTCTAAAATGATGTGTCTAATAGAGATTGACAGAGTGAGTAATAAAGAGATTGCTCTGAGGAGTGGCCACCTACTGTCACTAGGTGATTTGGAAGTAGATGTACAGTGTCCTTACTTAGTATTCAATATTTGTACCATATGTACATTCTCTTCCCACCTTCTAGATCAGGTGCTGGCAAATGTTTTCTATAAAGGGACATGCAGTAAATATTTTATTTAAGCTTTGTAGAATATACAGTCTTTGTCACGAACACCAAACTGAAGGGGGGAAAGGCACAATCTTTTTCTCACCAATGGCAAGGATCATGGCTGACATAACAAGACAGATTAACAAGAAAATAGCATGACAGATGCATTTGGTATATGATTTATATGATGCAGAAGCTTTCAGAAATGAACACCCAAAGGTGTAGGGATGCCTGTGTATGTTTATGGAAAGTCATGCAGAAGTGTGATTGGATAAAGGGATATGTCTAATGGTCATCAACTAGCAGGAACTCAGTAGGCCCATTTGTTCTGATTTTTCTGTGTCTCCCTGTCTTCAGTGATAAGGACTTTCCTTCTGGTATATGGAGGGCACCTCTGGAATAAGGGTCTTATGACCTACTTTAGAGGAAAAAGAGAATTCTTCGATAGCCTGTTTCAGGGGAGAAGGGCAAGAGAAGGCCAGAGAGAGGACCCCCTGCCTCTGTTGTTTTCTCAAATGCCAAGGTAGAACATTTTGGAGTGATATGCCCAGAATATCAGGACTAACTTAAAAATCAGGACAAAATAATAAAACTGTAGCCTAGTTTCCTTAAAAAGAATAAAGAAATATCCAAATGAAAGTTAACACAAGAATATCCCAAGAGTATAAGAAATTCAAATAGGAAGGAAAAACCATGTTAGGAGATGAACACCTATCTTGGTTTTCACCAGATTTCTGGGACACAGATCTTATAAGCATGTAGTGTCTGCTGAGGGTCACTTTCCATACAGAGATCATCAGATGATGAGTGAGGTTCAAAGTAGAAATTATTTTGGAACACTGGGGATAAGAGGAGATAGTAAGTCTTTATGTGTGAGACACACAATTACGATGAACTTTAAAAAGCTACCAGAGGAGTTTAGATTAAATAAATATTCTGGGGAGTGTTTTGATTAAAATAAGAGGTAAAGAAAACCTAAGCTCTATTAGTAGTAAACTATAGAGACAGAGAAGGGATACTATGGGAGGAAAAATGAACATTTGATTCATTATAAAGAAAAGGATGAGATCAGAGACATATTTATTTTACTATATATAATGCTTCAGAGATGGAGTAAATACTGCTAAGGCATTGAGCTTGGGGATGAGCAAATGATGGTGGTGTTGTAGGCAGAAATAGAGAACACAACAAAGAAAGGAAAGAACGAGCTCAGAGCAGAGAGGGATAATGTGGAATCTTTTGCATAAAAGGGACCTTAGAAGTCAAAGGATAGCAGAATTGCCAGGACTGGGTATAAAGCTGAGACTGGAGAAGGCAAAGCCAGGGTTCCAGGGAACCCCAGGGGCCAAGCGCCCCCCTTCCCTTCACCCACTTTTGTAAATACAGTTTCATTTTAACATTGTCTTGACCCTTACACATTGCCTATGCCTGACTTTGAGCTAGAAGGGCAGAGCTCAGTCATTGAGACAGAGGACAAATGGCTCCCAACATATACCATGTTTACTCTCTGGCCCTTTATAGAAAACAATCGCCAAGCCCACTTCTAGATGATACAAGAGGAAAGGTTTTACAGGAAAGATAGCCAAAAAGGCTCCTCAAAACCAAGAGAGCTTGGCCATAAGAAAGTCAAGAAAGGAGAGAATTTAAAAAGAGCGATGAAAAGGGCCACAGTGAGGATGCAGAGGATGAGACTGGGGAAAAAAGAAAGCTTTGAGTGTTGTGATTGAGAGCTAATCCAGTGCTATTCCAAAACAATTTCTAGGTGGAGCAGAACCTAAGAAAAAAATACTTCTTTTATTTTCCTCCCTTCTTTGATTTTCCTTCTTTATTATTAAACTATTAGTTGGATATGTAGCACTATTTCAAGTGTTGTTGCAAGATACATAAAGAGAATTACACATGAAAATGTACATCGTAAAAAGTCATAAAATAGCACAAGAGATACTATGAAATAATGTATGTGAAAATGTAAAATGCTGCATGAAATCAAAGTATTTTTCCATAAGGCAGTATATTACTACTTACCAAATACCTGGTTTAGAGTGAGCGCAATTCATTCAAAGGTTACTGTCAATAAAATATCAAGGCCTGTTTTGAGAAATTTGGGATCACAGTGTAATGCAAACAGCACAGCAAACTCTTACTATCTTTGTGATCTTGGGACAAATTACTTAATTTCTCTCAATTTTACTTTGTTCATCTGTAAATCTTGGATCGTTGGCACCTGTTCCCTAGACTATTCTGAAGATGAAATGAGAGGTAAGCAGTGTATGTTATGTCTGGCATACATTAAGTACTTGGTGAATAGCAGCTTTGTCTTTATGGAGGTGATAGAAATCTCAATTCATAAATTCAGATGTGCCAAAAAATATCTAAATCACTTATTGTCTTTAAGTGAACTTTATGAGGGTTCTAAACCCTATCCACTTGGTATTTCACCCCAGATACTCTTGAGGTTCCACAATTATACCCAGGGTGATCCAGAGGTCCCTGGGAGCCATTTTGATCTTCAGTTACCTGGTCTCCCTGGTTACTGTAGAGACAGCCTTTATTCCTATCCAAGTGGTTTCCCCAGGTGCAGCAGTCAGTGTGGCTTGAAACTTTGTCGAGGCTAAGAGCGTGTGTGAGGCTCTAATTTCCCACCATGCCTCTCCCAGACAAGCCTTGCTGAGCACCACCAGCGAGCTGATGCAGGTGCTCTTCCTGCAGCCCTCGAGGTTTCTCTCCCTAGTCTCAGAAGACCTCTTCCCACTGAGCCAACCAAACCTCGCTCCCCTGCCCTCCTGCCAGGACACATACGATTCCTTGGGAAATCATATGGTCATGCCAATGTTTTCCTTTCTAGGCCTACAAGAATGGCTATTTCAAGATAATAACTGTTCGATAGATTTAGATTTTCTCCTTTACTTTTAAGTCCAAAAAAGCAACTGAATTTGGTCTTATTTGTGCTTTTCAAACAGTAGGAATCCCTGAAGCAAGTAAATAGAAATAAACTACTTTCCTTTAGGGCAAAGGAAAATAGAGGGAGAGAAATAAATGAAATTTCATTGAAGTATCTTGACACATATAGTACAAGTAATAATAACATTAATTAATTTACGTATTCATTTATTTTTGTGCTATTGGGGATAAAACCCCGAGGTGTTCTACCTCTGAGCTACACCACTAGCCTTTTCTTTTTTCTTTTCTTGGTTTGAAACAGGGTCTTACTAGGTTGCTGAGGGTATTGCTAAGATGCTGAGGCTAGCTACAAACCTGTGATCCTCCCGTCTCAGCCTCCCAAGTACTGGGATTATAGGCATACACCACCATGCCTGTTTATTATTACTATTCCTCTTCTCCACCCCCCCTTTCCCCATGTGCATCACCTTTGTAGAGTCTTCATGTCCTGCATTAATTCCTGCTTGGTTGATTGTCTAACTCCATCTCCCTTCTCCCTCACAGCAGTCTCACTCCAGCTCTCTGCCTGCGGGGCCTGTCTTATCACCATTACACCAGCTCTTCTGTGTTCCTAGAAAGTCCTCCCACCTCAGCTTTGTCATGCTGATAAACTTCTATTGCTCCTTAAAGACTTGGCTGATAGGCATCTTCTCTGTGTTCCCCGAAAAACTGTAAAACATCATTCTCTGTATTTCCACTGTGCCTTATACTTAAGTCTGCTGCCTTATACTTATGTCTGCTTAGACAGCAGACTTAAGACAGGACTGCCCCAGACAAACCAGGATTCGAGGTCATTCTACTTATCCTTTCATTGCTGTAATTATTGTTTTCTTGTTCATCATCCCCCTCCTACAACAAACGTGACACATATGCATAGTTAGTGAATCCCAGGAAGGTGAAGGCCTCAGTGTCTGATTCAATGACTGACATAGTAAATAGTTAATCAATCAGCCAATGAATGAATTGATTAAATCATGGGAATTTTAATTGAAGGAGAACATTCTAGATTGATGAAGTTGAATAGGCCAAAGGGAAGGAGACAGGAAGAAACCTTTAAAAGAAACAGCAAATAAACCCTTATGGGTGGAACAGGTGTTTGGGGATTGAAACATAATTTAGGAAAGTATTGTAGAAATTCTGGATCATCAGGCTAAGGAATTTTTAGCAAAGTGGAGTAACGGGGAGGTTTAAACAAAGGGTTGACATGAAAGACACCTTATCACTGTATATAACATGAACTGGAGAGAGAGGAAGGTAGAGAAAACTGGAGAGAGCGTTTGGATAGAAAACATGATTATGGGTGCCTGAATTGGGAACATTCACCATTTAACATTTTGTACTTGATGAAGAAAAGGCAAGACCCTTCAGAATGCAAGTGACAGAAATCCATATTAGCCTGCTTTAACCAAAAAGAGAATTGATTATCTCAGCTTATTTAAATCTATAGGCAGTGCTGGATCCAGGTTCTCAAACAGTGTCATCTCATTAGGAGTCTTCTCTCCATCTCTTCGTTCTACTTTTTACTGTATCATTCTACTTTTTATTGATTCATTCTTAGTCAAGTTCTTCCCCAAATGGCCATCAGCAACTTCCAGCTTATGTTCTGCCAGCTTAGCCAACCCTGTAGAAAGAGAACATGGTCTACAAATTATTCCAACAAAAATCCTGAGGAAGGTTCTCATTGGTTACCTGCCCATCCCAGAACTAATCACTGTTGATGGGAGGTATCACTTAGAATTAGGTGATAAACTAGCTATTTGTCATCCAAGGTAGGATGGCTCTGAGGGTCAGGTCTTGGTCATGTGCCCACCCCAGGTAATGGGGTCAGCTTTACCCAAACCAAGAGACCTGTTTGTGTTGGGGGTAAAGGTGGGGCAAGGGAGGTGGATAGGAGCTGGAGTAACTAGATACAGGAAAACTAACTTGTTTGAAATGGATATTAGGAAGCAAAAACAATAAATGCTCTCTGCATAAAGTCTATGGTGCTATTTTTTAGTTTGCAGATGATAGTGAGGTCCTCTAGATCATTAAAATCAAATCCCAGAAATAAAATTGTCAAGAGGAAACATAAAAGTGATAAGCTTCCAAATGAGCAAAAATAAATGTACTCATTCCAAAAAACTCTAGGTTATATTTATACAAGATGTTTGAAATATTAGAGCCAGATATGAGTTGATATTATCTTTAATTCAATGAATATTTCTGCTTATTATGATGCTATTAATCCACACAAAACAGACATTATTATCTCAGCTTTCCATCTATATAATCATATAGGAACTTCTGATTACTGATCTTTGAGGAAGCTATAATAGAGCCAGAAGAGGGTTGAAATTATTTTTGTGGAATTCTTTATATAGTTTTATTGAAGAACCAATTTAAAAATCTCTTCATTCTGAAATGACAGGAACAATGGATTTGAGAAACATTCATAAGTTTATTTGTAGAATTGATAGCATAATTCTGAGAACACTATAAATGTGAATTTTCCCATGCTACAATTTCAGTTTTCTGAGTTGTTAGGATTTTTAAAAATAATTTATAGAATGAATGTGTATAATTTGTATTTCTATATTATTATTATTGTTGTTATTATTATTATTATTATTATTATTGAGGCTAAACCCAGGGGCATCCTGCCTCTGAGATACACCTCCAGCCCTATTTAAAGTTTTAGTTTGAGACAGGATCTCACTAAGTTGCTGAGGGTCTCACTAAGTTGTGATTGTCCTATCTCAGCCTCCTCAGTACTAGGATTATGGGCATGTGCCACCACACCCAGCTGTATATATAATTTTAAAATGAGAAAATAAATGAAAATGTTTTCCTTAAGAGAAAGAAGAATTCTGAAATACAGGGAAACTAGCATTGCCCTTTGAAGTGATCTCATTGTAGTCTTTTATCAGTTTTTTTCCCCCAATAAATATCCATGGATATCTAGAAATAATATTGGGTTAGATAGACCATTGATCTGAAAGAATGTGGTATTTATTTTATTATACAAATGTCAATCAAATACATTTCTTAGCATTATTCTAGAGTAATTGATACGAATTTGATCAACTCGACTGATTACCTACATTACTAAATTGTTTTTTATTCTTTTCAAGAACGCACCTTTCAAGAACAAGTTTCCGATAGAAAAAGCCATCTGATCCCAGGACCCAGCTTGGTGGAAGCTATCTTCAAAGTCCTGTACCATTGCAATTTCTCTCCACAAACATTTGGACATGTTTTTGTGAGCTATATGGAAGAAGAACAATTATGGGACTTTTTATATAACATTCCAGGTATGAGCAACTGACTAGTTGTAAGAGAAGTGCTTTATAGATACTTTAAATGCCTTTGAAGATGTTTAAAAAGTTTTATTGATAGCAGTTTTGCTGAATTTGTTGTTTGTAAATGTTTACTTTACATTATCAGCATAAAGGCTTCTGTTGGAAAGCCTAGCCATTGGTTCCAGTCAAATTTAATACATTTTGTGATAAAGTGAGGGAAGGTTGTGGGTAAAATTTATGTAATGCAGATTTTCATTTTTAATTTTTAGGGAGTGTTTTAGCATAAAAATGTAATTAATTTATCTATTTATTTTGGTACTAGGGATTGAACCCAGTGGCATTCTACCACCAAGCTACACCCCCAGCCCTATTTTGTTTTGAAGCAGGGTCTCGCTAAATTGTCAAGGGTCTTGCTAAGTTGCTGAGACTGGCCTTGAATTTGTTATCCTCCTGTCTCAGCTTCCCAACTATTGGGTGTGCGCCACCAGCCCAGCTGATTGATTGATTGATTGACTAATTGATTGATTTAGTGTACTGGGAATTGAACCCAAGGACATTCTACTTCTGAACTACACCCCAACCTGATTTTATTTTTTATTTCGAAACAGAGTCTCGCTAAATTGCTGAGGCTGGCTTGGAACCTGCTATCCTCCTGTCTCAGCCTCCCAAATTCTAGGATTACAGATCTGTGCCACCATGCCTGGCTAAAAATTTAATTTAGAATTTACTGCAGATTATGTTTTGCTGGTAAACACATAAGACATTGTTAGTAATTTGTGAAAAGTATCTTGTCATGCCTGGGAACATTTACTTAACAAACTGATGAATGGAACTATTGGTCAGGGTTGTTTTTTTCCCCAAAATATATAGGACATCTATTGTTATGACCATGGTGCCTTTCTCCCTGAGGCAAGCATGCCCTGTGATACCTTTGGGGACAGTGTGCTCTCCCCATCTGCATGGTTAGAGAGCATGTTAAAGTCAGGGCAGGCTGTATATCTGAACAGAAGGTGTTGATGGGTGCCCCACCTTTAGGACAGGGCAAAGATTCTCACATTGTTTCATCCTTAATATTCTGCCTTTACATCTCCATCTCTGATATCTTGAGAAGACAGAGGATGGAAACTTAGAGGTGATTATTATCATTATCCTGCAGTTTCATTCATCATTTATATCATCTACATTTGGCTTTCAACCCACAGTTTCCTTCACACAGCTTTGGAGCTGGCATTTTCATAAAATCACTCCTAGGCTCTCTAGGAAAGATAGAACTGGCTCAGAATCATGGTTTCATCCCTCCTGGACTTTCTGATTATCCTCCAGATACTACTTGAACATCATTTTAGCTATTGTAAAGTCATTATGTTTCATGTTCTTTTAGTCATTAACCCTGCAACATAGTAATAGACAACTTTATGTAATGGTTTCAAAACTCTGAATCTATCACTTAAGGATTCTGTAGTAATTGTCTCATTTTAAAATTCTATCCCCTAGTTTCCATACATTGCCTCAGTGGTCCCTGCTCTCCCAGAGGAGGGGCAGATGGCCAGATCAAAAGACCACTTAGAAGCTTGTGGTATTTCTGATGTGGTCTGTATTGCACTGAAAGAAACATAGATTTGAAATTCCCAGCACCCTCTGCTGCTTTTCATTGTTTCTGAGGAAGTAAGAGCTAGATTCTGTCACAAGATTATGAAGAACCAGTAACATTATTTAGCCTTCAACTGTGAAGTTCTTGAACCACTTTTGACACTCAGCCCAAAACTGTACAAAAAGTGATCTAGAAGACATCGATGGACTTCAGGCGCTGGCAAGAGAAAGTGAAGCTGTTACTCACTCCTAATGTGTCTCTTTTATTCATTTTATATCTATCTATTTATTTATTTATTTATTTATTGGTACTGAGGATTGAACTCGGGGGCGTTCTACTCCTGAGCCACACCCCTAGCCCTTTTTTGGAAACAGGTCTTGCTAAGCTGCTGAGGGTCTAAGTTGCTGAGGCTGTCCTTGAACCTGTGATCCTCCTGTCTCAGCCTCCCAAGTACTGGGATTACAGGCGTATGCCACCAGACCCAGGTAATGTATCATATCTTCATCTACTCATTGAGCAAACTCTCCTCCAGGAAGACAGACAAGTCTCTGGAAACAGATATTACACATATCCATAGAGCCTGAATTGTGTGGGGAGAATCAATTGTGTGGGACAGAACTTAGAACTGGTGAAATGTCTTTGCTGCTTTTACAAGTCATTTCTCCATAAGCATTAACAAACATTTTCTCGATCTTGAGTATCCTCTGGAAACTGAGACCTATGGTGGTTATGAGAATCTGTACAATTGTCTTTTCTTTCCCAAAAGTTTTCAAAATTTTTCCTTTTCCTCTGTTGCCAATAATGAATGCTAATGAGAAAATACAATGTACTAATTGATAACAAAATTAAGCCTTGTACTATGACTTCTGTTTAACTTGAAAATATAGGGTGTTAAAAGGAAATACAGAGCTGCGTGGGGTGGCGCATGCCTGTAATCCCAGTACTTGGGAGGCTGTGATAAGAGGATTGCAGGTTTGAGGCCAGCCTGGCAATTTAACAAGACTCTGTGTCAAAATAAAAAAAATAAAATAGGGCTGGGGATGTAGCTCAGCAGTAAAACGCCCCTGGGTTCAATCACCAGTCACACACACACACACACACATACACACACACACACACGGAACTTCAGCTGAGACACACAATCACAATCCCACAATATTTGCATTTTACCACTAGTATATCCATGCTTCAGAAAATATAATTTACCTACTCAGATCAACTGGAGCACAAGATGTAAAAACTTCACTGGCACATTTTCCTCCTGTTAAAAATACTATTAAAGATTTCAGCATACCTTACCCATAAAATATCACAGCCTTATCATTTTAATGTGGAAAGGCAAAGATGAAGTAGCCAGTGTCTTCATCTTCTTGCTGAGTAAACCAAGTTTGGAGATGTTAAGAGACTTGCCTAAGATTGTCTGCCAATAAGTTGGACAGAATTGAAGCAAAACAAAACTACAAAAAAACCCCCAGATTTCCTGACTCATAGGCCACGTTATTTCTCCTTACTTTTTTCTGTTAGACTAATTTTTTGAGACACTCGCGTAATGAACATGGATTTAGTAATGAAGCATACAATCTGATTGTAAAATTAGAAATCCAACACATAACTCCTTGGAATGTACATGAGCTAAGGAGTGAAAACAAAAACGACAATACCCATTTAAAAAACACTATGAAGGGCTGGGCGTGGTGGCGCACGCCTATAATCCCAATACTTGGGATGCTGAGAGGAGAATCGCAGGTTCCAGGCCAGCCTCAGCAATTTAGCTAGGTCCTCAGCAACTTAGTGAGACCGTGTTTCAAAATAAAAAATAAAATAGCCTGGGGGTGTAGCTTAGAAGTAGAATGCCCCAGGGTTCTGTCCCCAGTACACCCCCACCCATACCCCCACAAAATTATGAAAGTCAGTAATACAAAAAATAATTAAGTTAGGGACCTAGTGTGGACCTTTGAAAGGCCAGTACACTCTATAAGAAATAGATTTGGAGGCAATCATTGCAGGCATATGTCTTCAAAGTTTATCAAGTAATCTTCAGTTGGCCAAATGAAAGTATCAAAGCATAAATTTTTCTCAGCTGGTTTTTAAGACAATGCCAAAACAGGCTTGTGAATGAGGGGAATATTGTCAAAAATAGCCATATAAGATTACAGTAATATGCCCAACAAATATTGTTTCCTTGGCTCTTCAATATGGCATTGGCCTTACTTTTGTTCTCTAAATTGGTTTTCTTAACTCTTTCATAAGTCCGTAAGAAGAAAGCTTTCAATGACTTAGCAAAATTCCCCAATTAATCTTGAGATACAAAGTTACCATTTTGACTTTTTGCTCATCTTCCTCAGCCTTCTTAAAAGGCCTTTAAGAAGAGCTCTTCAGAATTAGCGCACACACACACGCACGCACACACACACACACACATATATGTATGTATGTATATATGAGCTCTTTAGAATGAATATAATATATGCACACATACTATATATACATATGCAGAATTGTTTTCTTGTTGCTAAAACTAGTTTTAATGGTTTACCTTCACACAGGCACAGTGAGGTTCTCTTTTATGTTCAAATAACTGCATCAGAGTGTAAGGAGATGTACATGTAAGCTTACAAAAACTGGAAGATAGTCTTTGTTCTACATTGTAGCTATTTATCCTGAGTCTTTTATTTGGTCATCCTATTTGTTATCCACTGTTTAAAAACTGAAAAATACTTTATTGAGGTATAATTTACACACATTAAAATTCACTCATTTCGAGTAGAGAATCCAATAAATTTGACCAATTTATAAACCTGTGTGGCAGCCAACACGATAAAAGTATTATCTCATGTAGTTTTAATTTATATTTCCCTCATAATTAATGATGTATGACAATTCCTTTTTGTGTTCTTAATGGCCATTTGAAAATATTCTTTTGTAAAATATCAATTCAAAACTGTGTGTGTGTGTGTGTGTGTGTGTGTGTGTGTATGTGTGTAGCACTAGGCATTGAACCCAGGTGCCTTTTACCACTGTGCTACACCCCGGCCCTTTTTATTTTTTAAATTTGGAAACAAGGTCTTGCTAAATTACCATGTGCTGGCCTCAAACCTTGAGTCCTCCTGTCTCGGTCTGCCAATAGCTGGGATTACAGGCATGCACCACCATGCCTAGCTCATTCAAAACTTTTGTCCTTTAATTTAATTGTTTGTCATATTGAGTTGCAATGTGTTTTTTACATAGTCTGGACATAAGTTCTGTATCAGATACATATGATGATAAATTTCCTCCCACTCTCTGTCTTACTTTGTCATTTTCTTAACAAGGTCTTTTGCTGGGGAGAGGCTCACTCTGTGCTTGCCTTGCTACTTATTGGCTGATTCATCACTTACTATCTGGTTCATTGGTTTCCTTATCTAAAAAAATGAGAACCCTATCCTGTCCAAAGTTAAATTTTTCATTTCTATCATTTAAAGTTATGCAGTATCAAAGAAATCATTAATTTTCTTAGTCAAGAAAGTATACTAATATATTTGCAGAGGATTTTTTATGAGGTTTTGTTATTTTTGATTCTCCAGTTACTTATAATTTATCAGAAAACCTTATTTCCAATGGCTCCTGCTTAATCAATATGTTAATAGAATCCTTTTACATACCCAAACTTTTTACTTAGAAACACATTCAAATGTAATTTCCATTGCTTTTATAGAGCCAAATTAGAATGGTGTTGAGAAAACTGCTTATCTATTTGTAGAAAAATGGAATTAAATCCCTACCTCTCACCCTGCACAAGAGTCAACTCTTGTGATGGATCAAAGACTGGGAAATTAGATCAGAGGCTTTGAAGTTACTAGAGGAGGGAATAGGTCCAACACTCCAACATATAGGCACAGGTAGAAACTTCCTCAATAAGACCCCCAAAGCTCAGGAAATTAAAACTATAATTAATAAATGGGATGGCATTAAACTAAAAGGTTTCTGCTCATCAAAGGAAACCATCATGAGTCTAAAGGGACAGCCTACAGAATGGAAGAAGATCTTTGCCAGATCTTTCCTCTGATAGAAGACTAATATCTAGATGGCCAGGCATGGTGGTGCACGCTTGTAATCCCAGTACTTTGGGAGGCGGAGATCGGAGGATCCGGGTTCGTGGCCAGCCTCAGCTCTTTCTCTCTCTCTCTCTGTCTTTCTCTCTCTCTCTCTACCTAGTGAGGCCCTCCGCAACTTCGTGAGACCCGGTTTCAAAATAAAGTATAAAAAATAGGGCCGGGGGTGTAGCGCGGAGGTAGAACGCCCCTGAGTTCAATCCCCGGTACCGCAAAAAAAAAAAAAAGAAGACTAATATCTAGAATATACAAAGAACTTAAAAGACTTACACTAAAAACAAACAATCACGAAATGGGCAACTGAACTAAATAGACACTTCACAAAAAAAGAAATACAAATGGCCAATAAATTAATGAGAAAATGTTCAACATCATTAGCAATCAGGGAGATGCAAATCAAAACTACACTGAGATTCTATCTAACCCCAATTAGAATGTCAATCATCAAGAAGTCAGAAAACAATAAATGCTGGTGAGGAGGTGGGGAAATAGCAACTCTTCTACACTGTGGGTAGGATTGCAAATTAGTATAGCCTCTATGGAGATCAGTGTGGTGATTCCTCAGAAAATTGGGAATGGATTCACCATATGATCCAGCTATACCACTCCTAGGTATCTCTCCAAAGGGACTTAAATCAGAATATTATAGTAATATATGCATATCCGTGCTTATAACAGCACAATTCACAATAGCCAAATTATAGAACCAACATAGGTGTCCATTAACAGATGAATGGATTACAAAACACTAAACATCATTACATTTTACAACTTAAGTGAACTGCACAATAAATTATATTTCAATAAATCTGTTACAAAACCCCAGCTATACATTATGTATTAAATGAAACAGAAAAACACATTTTAAAACTATCTAACATCACTGGCTCAACAAGGCCACTTTAAGAAAGCTATGCCAATAAAATAAAAAATGTGCAGTAAGGCTTATCTATAGGATTTCTTAACTGAATTCTGTTAAGAAAAATTAGAAACAACCTATATTTTCAATTATGTGAGTAGTCCAATCAGCTATGATAAAATTTAAAAAAAACTATGGGTTATAAACAAAATGGAATTCTACTCAGTAATAAAGAAGAACAAAATCATGTCATTTGCAGGAAAATGGATGGACTTGGAGAACATTATGTTAACTGAGATTAGCTAGTCACAAAAAGTGAAGTGTCATATGTTTTCTCTCATATGCAGAAGCTAAGGAGTAATCAGGATACCAGAGGGACTCCAGATAATGGAGGAGAAACTCCAGTGGAGCCAGGGAGGTGGTCTAGGGGAGGGAGTGTGGGAAGAGGGAGGATCAATGAAGGAATCACTTCCATTGACATTATGTACATATGTGAGAATACTAATGTCAATCTCAATACCCTGTATGGAGAAGGAGGGGAAATGAGGAGGGAGCCCACCAAATGCTGTGTGCACATATGTCACTATCACTATGAACTACATTATGATGTGAGACCATAATGCACCAATAAAAAAGTGTTATAAAAATAAATAAATAATAAAGCATATGACAATAATAGTGCATATGACATCTTTTGTAAAGGTAGCCTTAAAAAATCCCACTAAATTACATTTGTCCTGATTGTTCAAAATTAGAGAAATTTAAAAAGTAAAAGTAATGAAGTTTCTTTTTATATGCCTTGCCATATGTCATCACCAAATTTTAAAAGATTATATTGATAAAATTGATAATTTTATTCTCTTAGCCAAAATGTAAACTTATAGAAATTGTTTCATTTAAGGCCTGAGTCTGTGTGTGTGTGTGTGTGTGTGTGTGTGTGTGTGTGTGTGTGTGTGTGTTGAACCCAGGGGCATTCTACCTCTGAGCTACACTCTCAGCCCTATTTTATTTTTTATTTTGAAACAGGGTCTCACTAAGTTGTGGAGAGCCTTGCTAAGTTGCTGAGGCTGGTCTGGAACCTGTGATCCTCCTGTCTCAGACTTCCAAATACTGGGGTCG
>PVJS01043069.1:0-17226 GCA_004027185.1 Glis glis
TTTTTTTTGTGGTACCGGGGATGGAACCCAGGGGCGTTCTACCTCCAAGCTACACCCCCGGCCCTATTTTTTATACTTTATTTTGAAACTGGGTCTCACGAAGTTGTGGAGGGCCTCATTAAGACACTTTTTTAAAAAACATTTTTTAAGAGCCAGGTATGGTGGCTCACGCTTGTCATCCCAGTACTTGGGAGACTGAGACTGGAGGATCCGGGTTTGCGTCCAGCCTCAGCTACTTAATGAGGCCCTCCGCAATGTAGTGAGATCCTGTTTCAAAATAAAGAATAAAAAATAGGGCTGGGGGTATAGCTCAGAGGTAGAATGCCCCTGCGTTCAATCCCTGGTACTGCCAAAAAGTAAAAAACAACATTTTTTAAGGAAAGTGTTTTAATTAATTAACTAATTAATTTTGGTACTGGGGATCAAACCCAGGTGCATTCTGCCTGTGAGCTACACCCCAGTCCTATTTATTTTTTATTTTGAAACAGGGTCTCACTAAATTGCTGAGGCTAGCCTGAAACCTATGATCCTCCTGTCTCAGCCTCCCAAGTACTGGGATTACAGGAATGCGCCAGAAGAGATGTCTCAGGAGGAGAGTTCTGCAGAGTTCTCAGAGACAGGGCAGAACTGGATCAGGACCAGTGAGGTCCTCGGCTTATGTGATAGAAAAGAATTTCAGCACGTGCCACTCAGAGGCATAGACAGAGATTTGGTTAGGAAAGCAGATACACATCCAAGGGAGAATGTGAGCCATCTTGAGGGTGAGAGACATATTTTAGGGTTCCCAGCCCCTCTCTTTTTATTTTTGCGGTACTGGGGATGGAACCCAGGGGCATTCTACCTCCGAGCTATACCCCCAGCCCTATTTTTTATTCTTTATTTTGAAACAGGGTCTCGCTAAGTTGTGGAGGGCCTCACTAAGTAGCTGAGGCTGGCTGTGAACCTGGATCCTCCCGGTCTCAGCCTCCCAAGTACTGGGATTACAAGCGTGTGCCACCGCACCCGGCTCCCAGCCCCTCTCTTAAAGGAAACCTGGTGAAGGACGGGAATGGGAACAGATGTATGGATGATGTCAGTCTGGTGAGCTCCAGGTGGTTTATGGTGTCTGGTTCTCAGGATCCTTCGGCTGAGTGGTCTCCATTATCTGACTGATAGATAAGCTGGAAAGTCCTCTAAATCGTAGCGTTCTCAGAATATCATATCTCTGTTTGCTTAATCTATTTATTAGTGAGCTAATTAACAGTGTACAAGGTAACTATAAGTGAGTGAGTTTATGGTTAACTTTAAGATTTACAGATTTCCCAGGGCTTTGGGAGTGACAGGCTTGGAAAAGTATGAGGAAACTCTGAATTAAAATTTTATTTCCTTATCCTTCCTTCATGGCTCCTTTTTTTTTTTTTGGTACTGGGGATTGAGCCCAGGGACATTCTACTTCCAGGCTACACCCCTAGCCCTATTTTTTATTCTTTATTTTGAAACAGGGTCTCACTAAGTTGCAGAGGGCCTCACTAAGTAGCTGACATGGCTCTTTTTTAACTATTTCATTTATCCTATCTCAGTTTGTTTTAGTAGAAAAAAATGTGCCCTAGCAGGATCTGAGCTGAGAAGACCTCGGTGGTCACACCTTTCTGCACGTAAGTCTTCGCTAGTCACCGGCCAGGGACTGCTGCATCACTGTTTGCAGTTGTTCTCAGCTGTGCTCACCAAGACTAAAATAGTAAGAAGTTGGGGAAATGTGTTCATCCCCCGGAAGGATGACGCCACAGTGGGGTGACCGCATCCTGCCCTCGTTGTCGTCTGCCCTGCCTGTGTGGCTGTGGCTGCTGTTTGCTCTGAGCGGAGTCTTGCATTTGCTGCCCCTAATGGCAGAGCAGAAGAGCGGCCGGGGAGGGAGGGACTCAGACCATGAGTGGGCAGCTGGCTTCTCATCCAGTGAGTCACTCACTGGAAGGACGTCATCAGGTAATATTTTCCGAGCAGCACCTGGACCAGCTCACGAAGCCAGAGAGCCTCAGGCTCTCTCATCTTCTATGATGTCTGCGCTTCCCAACTAACTGGATGCAAGTACAAAGGAGTTGTATATGTGTGTGTGTGTGTGTGTGTGTGTGTCACTGGGGATTGAACCCAGGGGCATTCTACCTCCGACCTACACCCCAGTCCTATTTTATTTTTTATTTTGAAACAGTGTTTCACTAAATTGCAGAGGGCCTCACTAAATTGCTGAGGCTGGCCAGGAATCTGTGATCCTCCTGTCTCAGCCTCCCAAGCACTGGGATTACAAGCATGCACCACCACACCCGGCTTACGAAGAAGTTTTCTATGTTTAAATTCTTACTAAGCCGGGCGTGGTGGCACACGCTTATAAGCCCAGTACTTGGGAGGCTGAGGCAGGAGGATCGCAGGTCTGTGGCCAGCCTCAGCAATTTAGTGAAGCCATCTGCAACTTAGTGACACCCTGTTTCAAAATAAGAGAATAAAATGGGGCTGGAGGTGTAGCTCGGAGGTAGAATGCCCCTGGGCTTCATCCTCAGAACCACACATGCAAAAAATTCTTATTAAAATTTAGCCAGGTGTGGTGGCGCATGCATGTAATCGCAGTACATGGGAGGCTAAGACAAGAGGATTGCCGGTTCAGTAATTTAGGGAGACCCTCAGCAACTTAGTGAGACCCTGGCTTTTTTTTTTTTTTTGGTACTGAGGATTGAACCCAGGGGAGTTCTACCTCTGAGCCACACCCCCAGCCCTATTTTTATTTTTTAGTTTGAAACCGTCTCACTAGGTTGCTGAGAGTCTCGCTACATTGTCAAGGCTGTCCTCGAACCTGCAATCCTGTCTCAGCCTCCCAAGTACTGGGATTACAAGCATGCGTCACCACGCCGGGCTAATGAGACCCTGTTTCAAAATTTAAAAAATTTAAAAAGGCTGGGAGTATAGCTCAGAGGTAGAATGCCCCTGGGTTCAATCCCTAGTACCAAAACCAAAAGAAAATAAATTTGTATTAAAATTTCTAATAAAGGTTTTCTCTATGCTTCTAATTTTACTTTTGTAAATTCTTCATACGCTGAGTTAAAACTGTGAAAAAACAGGGCACCATTGTCCATTTCCTGGCACACAGAGGTGAGGCCTGCTCTCAGGGCTTGCTCTCAGGGCCTGCTCTCAGGGCAGTGCTGGGCTGGCCCCTCCCAGTGCTTCACAGGAGGCCTGGCCAGACCCTTCACCCTGAGGCCAGAGAGGGTGTGAGAGGGTGGTGAGGCAGGCTAGCCTCACCAGAGGGTCTGTGTGCATGCAGCTTCACGTGTGTGTGGGTGCAGGCTTGCGGGGTAGGGATAGGATGTAGGGCAGGCTGGCGGGGAATAGACTTGCCATCCTGCAGGGGCCAGGCTTGTGGGGGCAGGTGGTGGGGGACAGGCTTGTGAGGACAGTCTTACAGGGGATAGGATTGTGAATACAGGCTCGCGGGGGTGGGGAGGCTTGCCTGGGCCTGAGCCCCTTCCAGGAACCTTGGTGTTTGCTGGCGCACAGGCCTCCGGCCAGCCGAAGTGGTTCTTTTCCTGTACGTGAATCGTGCCGTGTCACCACTCAGGATGCTCATTGGACAAGTTTCCATTAAGCTCCTCTGGTCGGCCTCAGCATGGACAGCGTGGGCATCTACCGGGAAGCCGGGAAGTCAGGACTGGGAGTGCTGACCCGGCTCAGAGAACGCAAACAATGGAAACACTGGGCCTGATTGCGAGGAAATGACCACAGGAAGCACGAAGTGGCAGGGCTGAATCTTCCCTGGAGCCCAGGGCCACGGGCACATGCTGGCCTCCTTCCTCAGAACTGTGCCCCCCTGAACCCCATCTCTGGGGCTGGCAGGCCACCCAGGCAGAGGCAGCTCTGCAGGAGTCCATGTGCCGGACAGAGCTGAAGGCGCTGCAGGTGGCAGAGGCAGTGCCAGCTCCCTGCTGATGGGGCCAGGGGGGCGGGCATCAGTCAGAACATGCAGAGGAGGAACCTGACGGGACTGAGGAAGGATGGGGGACAGCAGGTTCCTGGGGCCCAGGGAGCTTTGCAGAAGTCGGACTGCAGCCTTGAAGCCAATCTGCTGTGGAAAGGGCGGTGTCTCCCTCCTACAGGGTGAAGGGCCAGCCCAAGAGAAGCCCCTGGTCTTTGGAATGCCCTCCACAGTGTTATTTAGTGTGGTGCTAGAGATGGAACCCAGGGCCTTGTACATGCTAGACAAGTGCTCTACTACTGAGCTGCACTCCCAACCCCAGCCCCCAACATTTGTGACAGGCCTAGAAGTCCCTGAAATTCACAGTGACTCCAGTTTCCTATCCTTGGGGACTCTCATTTACCAATCCTCACAAGGGCAGCCTGGGGCTCCCCGTGGCTCCAACTGAGAGGAGGAGGTGTCCGCACCTGGCTCAGGAGCCCTGAGGCTGAAGGCCTCCTTCCTCCATGCCAGTCTCAGAGCTGCCAGCAGCTGCAGAGGACCCCTCCACACACTGCTGCAAAGGCCACTGTGAAAAGAACAGAGGAAGCCGGGCGTGGTGGCGCACACTTGTGATCCCAGTACTTGGGAGGCTGAGACAGGAGGATCACAGGTTCAAAGCCAGCCTCAGCTACTCAGTGAGGCCCTCCACAACTTAGTGAGACTCCCCAGTACCGTGCAAAAAACAAAACAAAACAATCAACAACAAAAAAACCCTGGGACCCTGCCTCTTCACTTGGAGCTCACGCTCCTCCCTCACACCTACAGGAGAGGACAAAGGAATCCGCACTCACACATTCCAGCCACTGAGAATTTGCTTTGGCAACACTCAGGTAGGCCGGCTCCTCAGCCCTGACTCAGGCCTTGCTGCCAGCCCTGTCCCCTCCCCAGAGGGATGACCATGGTGTGTCTGATGGGGGCGTCTCCCGCCCCTGCTCTGGTCCTGCCACCAGAGGGCAGGCCACCCTTCTTGGAGCCTGGGCCAAGCACAGGGTGTCTTGGGCATCCACAGTGCCACACAGTGGAAAGCTAGCCAGAAACTTGTCACCTGGGGCCAGTAAGGCCTTAGAGACAGGGCTGTCCCCAGGGTCAGGGCGGGCTGGGGCTGCCGCAGAGGATTCCAGCGCCAGGAAAGGAGGGGGCTAGACCAACACGGGGGGGGGGTGTGTAAGGTTTTGTGGAAGAAGCTGCCCTGTGGGGCCCCTCACTGGCTTGGACCCTTCCCAGCAACCCCCCCCCCCAGAAGCAGGGAAGCCTCAGGCTTCATAAAACTAGCGCTGCCTGGCAAGGAGGTACTGGGGGCAAAGAGAGGATGGCCAGGCTAAGATGTGCTACAGTAACCAGGGTGCTGGGCAGAGGCTGGGGAAGCGCCCAGGACAGGTGGGCCAGGCAGGAGAGGGACATGAGAGAAGTCACAGGATGGCCTGGTGGTTGAGTCCACCACTGTTTGGATTCAACCACCAGGCTGCGGGGACGGTGGCACCACGGAGCAGAGCCCAGGGCCAGCTCTCCAGGGGAAGAGGGAGACAGCTTCCTGGTTGTATGACAGCGGGACAGGGGCAGCTGGCCTTGGACCTGGCGTCGGGGCTGAGGAAAGGGTCCGGGCATGCTCAGGAGCTGACCCTGGGCAAGAGGCCGGGAGTACTCCACCCAGGCCCGTGCTTCCCAGACTGCTGTGGGGATAATGTGTTCGCCATGTCATAGGGCCGCCTGCCCAAGCTCAGGTCAGTATCCTTGCATCTCTTATGACAGATGACCAGAGGGAGGGCATGTCAGTGTGTCCCTGGGGCCCCACGGCTGGTTGTGGCAGCTGCAGGAAAACGGCCAATTCCCAGGGCTCTCCGGCCCCATGGCCACCCGAGCCCCCAAGCAGCAGCCTCCTGGCAGGGAGCAGTTGGGACCCCAGGGGATTGAAGAACTACTGGACTCAGCCTGGTCCCTCTCTTGTGAGGCCCGCTCCCCGTGTGAAGGGCAGAGGTGGCCTTTGAGTGCTGTGACTGACAGTCTCAGGTCTGTGGCTTCTGCCCAGTAAGGAGGGACCTGCTCAGGCAGAGGGGGCTTTGGCGAGGTGGGTACAAGACTCTTAACATATAGCTGTGTCATCTGTCAGGGCCGCTAGGTACAACCCTCCCCTCCACCTCTCATTGTGCACCACATCTGGATGAGAATGTGGGTTTCGCCCTGAATCTCTGGTGTGGCTCTCAGCCCCCAGGGACTCTCTCTGGACATCAAGTTACTCACATCCCCACTACAGGGGCCAGGCTGAGGGCAGCCAGCCCTAGGCCCAGAGCAGGAGGAAGGGAGGTGGGGCCTTGGGGTGCAGTGGGGCCTCAAGGGGCCTGGCCAGCGCCACTCCTGTGGTGCGCTCTGCCTCCCTGGGTCCACAGAGGAGCATCAGGAGGCCTAGGGGTCCCTTTTGTCCCTCATCCCTCCCAGGAACGGGCAGGAACTATCTGGTTTTCTGCTCTGTTCTCTGCTCAGAGCTGCCTGGCATGTAGCTGGTGCTTCTGAGAGTCAGGGCGGCCCCGTATGCAGCCCAGTGTGTGAAGCAGATGAAAGTTAAGGTGCCCAGTGGAAGGGGGGCCTCCTCTCGGGGTCTGGCAGACATATTGGTGGGCAGAGGGTGAGGTGTCTTGTCCTGGGTCTCTGGAACAAGCAGGAGGGACCGTCCTGGGGGATGACAGTAGAAGGCTGGGCCCTCTGCCCCTCCCACAGGGGACCCATGAGGTGCCCAGGCCCTGAGGGTGCAGGACTCTGCAGGAAGCAGGCTCCTCTCCAGGTGGGGTCCAGGTGTGCGACAGGGGCCACGGCTGCTGCCCCTCCGCCTGGTCCCCCGCTTTGCCCCCTGCTTGCTCCCACCCCAGTCCTCTGTTGTGTCCCCTCCTGCGTCCCCAGGCTTGTCAATGGCTCATGGAGGTGCTAGGTGGATGTGATTTCTGGGGTCCCTCAGGACTGCTCTTCTCTGACCCCGACTGTCTTCCAAAAAGGGCTGGGCTGGTGGCTTGGAGACGCCTTGAAGCCACTGTGTGCCCAGGGGTGGCTGCCAGGGGATGTGGCTTGCGGTAGAGCCTGCTGGGGACCTCGGGGCATGTGCAGTGTGGCCAGGAGGGCAGCAGGTGCCAACGCCTTCACAGAGGTGGGTGGGCTCAGCTTCCAGACTCGAACTTCACAGACTAGAAGACACTAGACGGGGGCCTGCCGCCGGGAAAGAGGGTAGAAAGTCCAGGCCCCTTCGCAGGTCCCTCAGTCTCACTGACCTTCCGAGGGGACGCAGGAACCCAGCGCCCTCATCCTGTTGTGGCCTCAGGATCTGCTCCCCCTCCTCAAGTGGGTTTCAGTGGCCCCTGGGGCAGGGGCTGGGGGAGGGCGAGGCGATGTCCGCCTCCCGCTGGGGTCCCTCCCAGAGGAAGCCCTCCTTCCCTGTCACCCCTGGGACAGGACCAGGTAGACTTGGGCAGGTGAGGGTCCTCTGAACCTCATGCTTGGGGCCTGGAGGCGGGGAGGAGGCAGCTGGGTCCAAAGCTCAAGGCCTCTATTGGAAGCCCCAGAGCCTTCGGTAGAGCAGAAAGACCCACCCCGTGAGGGGTCCCGGGCTGCTAGGAGAGGGAGCAGGCTGGGGTCTTATTAGGATGGACAGTCCCATGGGGGGAAGGTGCCCCAGGCAGCTGGGTACTTGGTGTAGGTCCCAGGCCAGGAGGGGCTGGTGGGTTTGGTGGGGGCTGCTGGGGGCAGAATTGTAGTAGAAAGAGCACCCCCCTCTGGGAGGCAGGATGCGGCCTCCCGCCCACCTGTGAGAACAGGAAGCTACCTGTGAGAACAGGAAGCTCTGCGTCAGAGTGTTGACCTGGGCCCCTGCACCAGGCCCAGCGCAGACTTGACCTTCAGCAGAAGGCGAGGTTGTGGGTCTGGACCCGCTTCTTGTGGGGCCATGTTTCAGCTCAGTGGCATTCCCTGCACCGGGTCACAGCTGGGCTGGCCACTGACCTCCTGTCTCAGCCTCCCAAGTACTAGGATTATAGGCATGAGCCACCACGCCCGGCTTCACTCCTGGTTTTTATTTTTTCTTTTGAATCAGGGTCTAGGCCAGGTGTGGTGGCACACACCTATAATCCTAGTACTTGGGAGGCTGAGATAGAAGGATTGAATGTTCAAGGCCGCCTCAGCAATTCAACAAGACCCTAATTTTTTTTAAAGGTGGAGCTGGGCGTGGTGGTACACACTGGTAATCCTAGTACTTGGGAGGCTGAGACAGTAGGATCACTGGTTCATGGCCAGCCTCAGCAATTTATCATTTCCTTCTGCTCCCCATGCCCACCACCAGACCCCTAAAACCCCTTCTCCATCTACCTCAGCCATAGTTCAAGTCTCCATCCTGTCCTCAAGGGTCTTTCCCACTAAACTGCTACCCTTTCAATGAGGCAGAGGCAGAAGGGGAGGAAAGGTAGAAAGAGACGGTGTGGATCCCCACACACTGGGCACCTGCCTAGGGAGGCAGCGGATCCCCACTCGCTGGGCACCTGCCTAGGGAGGCAGCGGATCCCCACTCGCTGGGCACCTGCCTAGGGAGGCAGTGGATCCCCATGTGCTGGGCACCTGCCTAGGGACGCACTGGATCCCCACCCACTGGGCACCTGCCTAGGGATGCAACGGATCCCCACATGCTGGACACCCTGCCTAGGGAGGCAGCAGAAGGGCCGTTGGAGGTCCCGCAGAGCAGCAGCACAGGGCAGATGGCCCCCAGGACTTCACCAGAGGGGCCAGGTATGGGTACGCACAGCCCACATTGGTGCTGGGCCCCCGAGGAGGCCTGGCCTCGAAAGAGCAGCCCAGCACAGCAGCCTGGCTGACTCTGGTGGGGATGGGGGGAAGGGGGACAGGCTGAGCAGCGGGGTGGGGGATGATGGTGGGGGTCTGAGAACTTGGTAGGGCGCTACAGGTCCAGCAGGTTCTTCCTGTCTCAACCACAGGCCCAGCTGTGAACCGCAGCTGCAAACAGAGGCCTGCAACTGATTGACTCAGGCAGCCTGCACCCAGCAGAGAGCAGGGGGTGGGGGGCGGGGGCAGTGGACTTGTTTACAGCCCTGAGCCCTCAGCCAGGTGCTAGGGCTTTCTTGGGCTGAGAACCAGGCAATGGCTGCCATCCTCCTCCCAGAGACGGAAGCCTCCAGGGAGCCTGAGCCACCTTCCTCTCCCAAGCCCTCCCAGCACTCCCTCACCTTTACATTGCTAAAAACAACCATGGCGCACACCTGAAATCTCAGCACTTGGGAGGCTGAAACAGGAGGATCACAGGTTCAAGACAGGAGGATCACAGGTTCGACACCAGCCTCAGCAACTTAGCAAGACCCTTAGTCACTTAGTGAGACCCTGTTTCAAAAAAACCAAAAAGGACTGGGGGTGTGTTCAGAGGTAGAATGCCCCTGTGTTTAATTCCAAGTACTACTACTACAAAAAAATTGTTTTTTGACAGCATCCACATGGTGGGTGGGCAGGTGGGGGTTACCGCTGCTCCATGTCCCTCTGCCTGGAGGTTGGGGTTTTCTGGTGATGGGGCCATGCTGCCCCTGCTCTGCTCATCCTCTGCCTTGCTGACCTGGCCCAGGCTTGGAGGGCTTAACACCTGCTCTGGGTCCAGGACCCCAGAGCTTCATGCTCAGGCCAGCAGAACTGGCAGGGCTCTGGATCTGCTCCTGTCCTGGATGTCCCCACAGGCCTTGGTGTTGGCCTCAACCCTGCCTGGTCCACTACTCCATGCCACCCGCTCCCTGGCATCCGCTGGGTATGGAACTCCATGTTAACCGGTTATGCGATTCAGATCTGAAGGGGTTCATTGAAATCTCATCTTTTTTTTTTTTTTGGTGGTACTGGGGATTGAACCCAGGGGCATTCTACCTCCGAGCTATACTCCCAGCCTGATTTCTTATTCTTTATTTTTGAAACAGGGTCTCACTAAATTGCAGAGGGCCTCACTAAGTAGCTGAGGCTGGCCGCAAACCTGCTATCCTCCTGTCTCAGCCTCCTAAGTACTGGGATTATAAGCGTGCGCCACCATGCTCAGCCCACTTTATCTCCATCTCCATCTTTCTCACAGGAGAAATGTCTCAGCATGTTCTTACTTCCCTTGGTTTCCATCGTATTGGTATAATCTACAGTTTTAGTTCTAGATTGTTTTGTAGATTGTGTGTTTTTTCCTGGACAAAAAGAAACCATCTGATTGTTTCTTATTTCTCTTGTAACAATCTTCCGCATTTGAGTATCTTCTTATATGAATATGTCCTCCAAGAGTGACTTCAAAGTTGACTCTTGTGCTGTGTCTTTTTTGGGGGGGGTACTAGGGATTGAATCCAGGGGCATTCTACCTCTGAGCTACACCCCCAGCCCTATTTTATTTTTATTTTGAAACAGAGTCTCGCTAGGTTGATGAGAGTCTCACTACTTGCTGAGACTGTCCTCAAACCTGTGACCCTCCTGTCTCAGCCTCCCAAGTACTGGGATTACAGACATGCGCCACCACGCCTGGCTTTTTGTACTGTGTCTTAAGACCCTAGATGCCTGGGAATCCCACCATGTCCTTACCTTTTAATGACATGTCAGACACTCTCCTCTCTCTCATGCTTCTTTTTTTTTTTTTTTGGTGTTGGGGATTGAACCCAGGGGCATTCTACCTCTGAGCTATACCCCCAGACCTATTTTATTTTTTATTTTGAAACAGGGTCTCACTAAATTGCTGAGGGCCTCATTAGGTTACAGAGGCTGTCCTTGAACCTGTGATCCTCCTGTCTCAGCCTCCCAAATACTAGGATTACAGGCGTGTACCACCATGCCCAGCTTCATGCTTTTGTTGAACATGTCTTATCTGTGTGTCAGGTCTTTTCTTTTTTCTTTATGTGGTACTGGGGATTGAACCCAGGGGCATTCTACTTCTGAGCTACACCCCACCCCTATTTTATTTATTTTATTTTTAGTTTTTTTGCGGTACTGGGGATTGAACCCAGGGAAATTCTACCTCTGAGCTACACCCCCAGCCCTATTTTGTTGTTGTTGTTCTTTATTTTGAAACAGGGTCTCACTAAGTTGCTAGGGCTTCACTAAGTAGCTGAGGCTGGCCGAAAACCCGGATCCTCTGGTCTCAGTCTCCCAAGTACTGGGATTACAAGCGTGCACAACCACACCCGGTTTATTTTTTTATTTTGAAACAGGGTCTGGCTAAGTTGTTGAGGGCCTCACTAAGTTGCTGAGGCTGACTGCGAACCTGTGATCCTCCTGTCTCAGCCTCCCAAGTACTGGGGTTCCAGGGGTGTGCTATGACACCTTTGCCAGCTCCCTGTCCTTCGAGTTGGTCCACTCTGCTGGCTTCGCCTGGTGCTGTTCTGCCCAATGCAGCCGCATCAGGACATGTGTTATGTTATAGACCATGAGCCTTGAGGGTCTGGTCCGGGATGGGGGTGGACCACACCTGGGCGGGGAAGGGGTGAGGCCTGCCCCTCAGAGCCCTCTGCCTGCCTTACTGGCTCCCTCTCTCTGGTGGCCACTGGCCCTTGGCTGCACCTGGGTCACCCTAGGCTTGGGGTGAGGGCAGTGAGAGGTGAGCACACCCTGGAGCATAATTCTGTTGCTCCCCAAGGGATGGCTGACCTGGGCTGAGACTGACCTCTGTTTTTCCTCTAAAAGTCTCCCTGGAAACCCCAAAGCTTCCCCCAGGAGTAGGTGGGGCTTCCCCCCAAGTTCACCTTTGCAGTCAGGGCTCCTTCCAAGCACCAGGGCTGAGGGGACATTGCTCCGTAGAGGTGTGGTCTGAGAGAACCTAGCAGAATCCTGCTGCTCCTTGTCCCTGAGACTGGCTGCAGACAGCAGGGGGGACCCGGGGCTCAGGCCAGGTCTCCTGTCACAAGTGGAATAAACCAGGCATGTGCCTTTGGGGCCTGGGTGCAGCAGGAGACACAGTGTGAAGATCCATCCCTGCCCTCCTCCCCATCACAGTCTACACATGACAGAGGCAGGAATGACCATGGGTGCTGAGACAGCTGGTGTGGGCTGCATAGGTCAGCAGGAGGGGAAAGGACTCGGGTTCAGCCCCGGGCATGGAGGGGCCGGGGAGAGAGGGGACCCTGGGGCTCAAGCTCTGTGCATGGAGGGGTGAGGAGGAGGGACCCTGGGGCTCAGCCCGGGCATGGAGGGATGAGGAGGAGGGACCCTGGGGCTCAGCCCAGGCATGGAGGGGTGAGGAGGAGGGACCCTGGGACTCAAGCTCTGTGTATGGAGGGGTTAAGAGGAGGGACTCTGGGGCTCAGCCCGGGCATGGAGGGGTGAGGAGGAGGAACCCTGGGGCTCAGCCCGGGCATGGAGGGGTGAGGAGGAGGGACCCTGGGGCTCAAGCTCTGTGCATGGAGGGGTTAAGAGGAGGGACTCTGGGGCTCAGCCCGGGCATGGAGGGGTGAGGAGGAGGGACCCTGAGGCTCAGCCCGGGCATGGAGGGGTGAGGAGGAGGGACCCTGGGGCTCAGCCCGGGCATGGAGGGGTGAGAAGGAGGGACCCCAGGGCTCAGCCCGGGCAAGGAGGGGTGAGGAGGAGGGACCCTGGGGCTCAGCCTCTGGTACCATGTGGGTCAGACACCTCAGATGAGGAGGGCTCAGGATGGAGTACCATCTGCTTATCTCTCAGGAAGTTGCTTCAGAGATGAGAGGGAGGCCGGAGAGGAATCACTTCCCTCTGGCGAGAGCAGAGGGTCAGGGGCCGGTGCCCACCCGCTCAGCCTGGCACTGGCACCCAGCATTTGAAGAGAAGTGGAACCCACCTGCCTAATTCACAGATCCTCCCCAGGAGGCCCAGCAGGGCAATGACTTGTCTGAGGTTTCTTTGTTGAGTGGTCAGGAAGGGGGACCAGAAGTTAGCAGGCACCTGATGGTCACCTGTTGTATACCTGGCTCTGCCCATGGCTGAGTCCTGAGTCACAGGCGGCCCTTTCCTCCATGGCTCCTCGGAGGCTGGACACAGGAACCAGTCTCCTGTCCCCGTCCCTGTCCCCGTCCCCACTGCCCGTCCTTCGCTCTGAGTGAATGCAGCTGCACGGGCACAAGACTCCTGCTGCTGCCCCGGGGCACGGCTGCGCCTGCCCAGCTACTTTTGGATTTAAGGGGGAGATTTTGTATATCTTCAATCTTGAAGGTGATGCGTCTGTCAGGACTGGCAATGCAAGGCTGCCACTGCTCCACAGGCCTGGAAGGAGGTCAGCCGGGCAGGGAATGGGGTCTGGCTCTCTCCGGGGAGCTGGGTCAGGCCCGTCCAGGCATGGGTGGAAGGGAGCTGCCCAGGAGGAGTGCTGGGCCACAGAGGCTGCGTTCAAAGTCAGGAGCTATGCTGGGCTTCATAGTCGAGGTCAGTGACGCGGACCAGGAGGCTGGATCCTCACATTTTAGTCCTGGGCCCAGGACAGTGGCCCAGCACCAGGAGAGGCCCAGTCAAATGTGACTTTGGGGCAGCAGCTGCTCAAGGAGGTGTCCAGGGTTCATGCACCAACACAGACAAAGCCCATGGCTGCCGTGTGGGATCCCAGCACCGTAGCATCTCAGGGGCCCCGCCATGCTCAGGGCTCCTCATGGCAGGCGGGGTGCTGCCGGCTGGTGCTCCTGCCAGTCTTCCAGGTTTGCCGCCACGGTCATCTTCCTCGTCGAGGGCCACGGTCGGGGCTCGGGAGCAGGGGCCAGCGTGGGCAGGGGAGGCTGGCCCGGGCCTGGCTGGTGTGATGGGGCAGCTCTCTGGGGGAGGTGGACCAGCTGGGGTTGGGCCCACGGGTGCCCGCCCCGTCGGCTCGTCTGTCTCCCTTGGTTTGCAGGTGCACAGGGCAGGGCCAGGTAAGTCACCTGCCACTGCTGCCACGCCTTTCCTCTGCGCCCACCTTAGTCTGTGGCGGGGGCAAATGAAGGCAGATGAGGGGTGGTCCAGGCAGGTGGGGCCAGGTGTGAGCCAGGTGTGATGTACAAACACATCAGCTTTGCTCCTGACCCCTCTGATGCCTTTGGCCATTCCAGGAGGCAGTGGTGTGGGCTGGTTGGGGACCTGGGCCATCCCGCCATGCATCAATCAAGTGCCCGTGCCTCAGTTTACCCATCCACAATGGGGATAAGCAGGCTCTTATCTCCATGCTCTGCACTGGGAGCCTGGCTGGCCTCAGAAGGTGTTTGGGTGAGTCCTTTCCCCAGCAGGGCTTTGGAGATGATGAGGGTGTCTGGGAAAGCCAGGCAAGCTGCCCACTGCTGGGGACCTCCGGCTGCAGCCGGCTCAGTGGGAAAGGTGCTTCCCGGAGCAGGTGCTGCTGCTGCTGCTGCCGCAGGGCTTGCTCTTCACCTGCACCAGTGAGCTGCTGCTGCTTCTCAGGCCTGTGGGGCTCCCTCAGGGCCGGGCTGGGGAAATGTTCCCTTCCTTCTCTCTTACCCTCCTCCCAGGCCTTGCACACAGACACCCAAGCTGTCTACACCTCCCCCTCCTCAGCTGGTGAGTGAACACCAAAGTCAGGAAGGGAAGACACAAGTGCTTTATTTCCGGCAAGGCTGGGTGGGGCTGGACCTGCTCCTGCTCCTTTGCCTAGCTGCTCCAGGGACCTGGGGACCTGTCACATGCCTAAGCACATCTGACAGAGAAGGTCCTCCTTGGCTGTGGGTAGGGAAAGGGGGCCGAAAAGCCCAACTGAGCTTTGTCCAAGATGGCAGCGGGATCAGAGCCACCTTGGGGTGGGGGTTAGGTAGGGAAGGCTTCCTGAAGGAGGTGCCCGTGTGTTGGGAAGCACCAAGGCCCTTCAAGAGTGGTCTGTGCATAGGAGCTGGGCCAGCAGGGCTGGGGGCAGAGGATGGAGGGGACAGCGGGCCGGCAAGGCTCACTGGTACTGGTTGGGGATAGACATGGTGTTGCAGCGGCTGAAGGACATGTCCTCATACACCACACAGGACGAATTCTTATCCTTCGAGGCGCACATTTTCTTGATCTAAAAGACAGTCTATTGTCACCCAAGCGCTGGCCAGCCTGGTGACTCGTGCCCTCAGGGAGACTTTGCTGCACGCACCACTTTCTTCAACACACACACGCCCCTTGGGAAGCTTTTTAATTTCAACAGTTTCTCCAGACCTGGGTGGGGGCAGACAGACCCCCACCTGGACCTAACGGGGAGCTGAGCCTGGCCACCTACCGTCCCACAGGGCAAACAGCCATGTGAGCAGCCACCGGTGGGTCCCTTGTCCCCTCCCTCCTGCACAGCACACGCTGGCTCTCAAACATGCTTGGACACTCAGGATCTTAGAGACCGTCCTCATGCCTTTCACACATACGCGGGCACACATCGTCCCCACGGCATGCCACTCACACTCACACACATGTGCTCCACTGCCTCCTCACACGTGGGTGTGCACCGGAGTCGGTCAGCCGGCCCCACACTCTGGCCCAGGGTGCCTGCACCCACTCTCCCCTCTGCTGTCCCACCAGGAAGCACCCCACACCCCTCCTGCGTCACCCCACATCTTGAGAACTGGTGTCTACATCCTGAGAGCTCCCTGGAGACCCTGCAGGAGAGGACAGGGTGGGCGCCAGGTCCCCATGTGGCCAGCTCTCAGGACTTACGCCCTCTGCCTCTGTCCCTCTCTGCCCTCGCCAAAGGGGCCAGCTTACAGGTGACAGCCGTGGGCTCACACTGACCTGCGCCCTCAGCACACATAGTGCCCCCAGGCCCAGCCCGAGGAGGAGGAAGCCCACCGCGAGTGCAGCAGGGAGGATGACCGCTATCTGCTGAGGCTCCTGGCATCTGTATGCGACCTGGGATGGGTTTTCTGGGAATAAAGAGAATAAAGAGAGGCCTTGGCAGAAGGGGGCTCTCCCAGGTGGAGGGAGACCCCATCCGACACTTGAGGGCTCAGGGCAGGGATGGGTTGTGGAGGTGACAGAGGGGGAGCAACCTGCGGGGGGGGTCTTCCCGGAAGAGGCAGGCTTTGAGCGGGAACAGCTCTAACAGGTGAGGGAGGGAAGGTCTCCAGTCTCCAGGAAGGAACCTGGCCACCAGTGAGTGGGTGGATGTGACTCTGGGCTTGGGTGTGCTCCCTACCTGTCACCACTATAACGGTGCCGCTGCCCCAGACGTCGAAGTCCTGGAAGGATCTGTTTGTGACGGCCTGGCAGATGTAGGTACCGGAGTCAGCCAACTGCAGGAGGCGCATGGTGACGGTCAGGTTGTCCTGAGACCCCGAGAAGTTGATGCGGTCCTCGAACTGGTGGTCCACGGTGGGCGCCTTGCCGTCCTCATAGTAAATCACATGTGTTGTCTCAAGCCAGCTTTTGTGCAGGTAGAGCCCGAGCATGGCCCCACTGGAGGAACAGGTGATGTCGATGGACCCCCCCTCCGGGGCGACTGCGTAGCGGGGAGACTGTTGCAACTCTGTGGGAGGACCCAAGGCTGTCACCACTGGGCCGGCCAGAGGGACAGAGGGGCCCTCTATACTGGACAGCCCTTGGCGACAGGGCACCAGGGGCATAGGAGGCCTGGGAGCAGCTCTGGCACCAGGTGGCTGTGCTCTGTCCTGGGGGGTCCAGGGGACTGGACCCCGCCCCTCCCCGTCCCTGGAGGAGGCTGTGCCGGCCGGGCTTCCTCCCCGCAGCTCTGACCACGCTCAGCCTGGCTCTCCATTTTTCCCCTCTCTTAAGTGAGTTCTGACACAGCTGGAGGCCGCGGTCCCATCTCCTCACAGTCTTCTCTTTCCCACAATGGCTGCCTCCATGAGCTTCTGGCTCTTTGAAGTGGGCTCATTCTTGCTTGTCCACAGGACCCCCTCCATCCCCTCCCAGAAACAATCCTCGCCTGCCCAGCCCAAGTCCCAGCAGCACCCAACTCCCCTGTGTGGACGCAAACCTTCTTTCAAAGTGATCTAAAGCTGAGCTTCCCCGCCAACCAAACCCCGCGTTGCTTTTTGCACAAGGACTGCCTGCCTGCCGAGCCCCTGGCTCCCACACGTGTGTCATTGGTCTTTTGCTCCCGACGGCAACACTTCCCACAAAACACTTCAAGAAAGCCTCTTGAAGCCGGGGCGTGGTGGCGCATGCTTGTAATCCCAGTACTTGGGAGGCGAGACAAGAGGATCCCGGTTCGTGGCCAGCCTCAGCTACTTAGTGAGGCCCTCTGCAACTTCATGAGACCCGGTTTCAAAATAAAAATAAAGGATAAAATAGGGCTGGGGGTGTAGCTCGGAGGTAAAATGCCCCTGGGTTCAATCCCC
>PVJS01043070.1:0-17224 GCA_004027185.1 Glis glis
AAAAAAAAAAAAAAAAAAAAAAAAAAAAAGAAAAGAAACAGCTTCTCGCTGAATTGCTGATACTAGCCTCAAACCTGTGGTCCTCCTGTCTCACCTCCCAGGTACTGGGATTACAGACATGCCCCACCATTCCTGGCTGTTGTATTGATGAACACACTAATATTTCAGCTATTTCTTCCTGTTATCGGCCTGTCCTCCAATTAGGAGGACGTGTCATTCTTGACTCCTTCCATTCCCAGATCCAATGGTCACAGAACCCCATAGCTTGTGGCACACATACCCACCTCTGACCCCAACTACCCTAACTTTTCTGACTCCAATTTCATACTCTACAGTGCTGCTTCACTGTCATTCTTACATTAGATCCATTCATGTTGCTTCATCTACAAAAGCCCAAAGTGCCAGGTGTGGTTGCACATACCTGTAAATCCAGCACTTGAAAGGCTGAGACAGGAGGATCTCAGGTTTGAGGCCAGCCTCAGCAAATTAGTGAGGCCCCCAGCAATTAGTGAGATCCTATTTCAAAATTAAAAAGGCTGGGGTGTGGCTTGGAAGTAAAACACCCCTGGGTTCAATCCCCAGGGTCTGTCTGTCACACACACACACAGTCTAAAGCATGAAAGCCTTCCTGAGATGGCCCGCTCAGGTCACTAGTCTATACCTCCTGCTATCCTCCATGTCTACTTCACGCCAACCACAACACTCCTTCACTCCTCTAATCCTTTGCACCTGCTCTTTTTTCCTCCTACAACAGTGCTTCTTATATATGGTAAAAAAACATCTCTTCAAAGATTCCAATCCTGTGTGGATCAAAACTTTAATAAAATACAACAAACACGAATTAATCAAATGATTAGAAAAGCAATCAAAGGCTTAGATGTCATAGCAACAGCCATGATTATCCATGCTTACTCTTTTTTGGGGGGGAATGAACCCAGGGGCATTCTACCTCCAAGCTACTGCACCCCCAGCCCTTTTATTTTGAAACAGGGTCTCACTAGGTTGCTGAGGGCCTTGCTAAATTGCTGAGGCTGACCTCAAACCTCTGATCCTCCTGTCTTAGCCTCCCAAATACTGGGATTACAGGTGTGCGCTACCACACCTGGCTAATGCTTACTCTTAATTATGGTATCTATGCTACTGTAACAGGTGACAGTGGATTCACGCTGGTCCATGGACCACATTTCACACTGATCTAGATACTCTTCCTTCTCCCTGCCTGATGAACCAACACCCACCCCAAGGTCCAACCATTCCTACTGCCTCCATTATGCCTTCCCTAATGTTATTCCCAGTCACACGCTGTTCAATATATCCACCACCTTTTTTCATGCTCATTATAACTTATCATGTAATTATAATTTCCTGCGAAATGTCAGAGAGTCGGGGCGTGCACAATTCATGCTGTACCCCAAACCTTGTGCCTGTCATGTGGTGGAAGCTCAGAAATCAATTAGCAAAGGATCAGGTCCAACACACCACTGCAGCAAGATGCAATTAGACACTAACAACTCTAAGAGACCTTTAATGACCGAGGTGGACTTAGGACTGAAAGGCTCAATGGTCGAGGCCACGGGGACTGAAGTGGAGAGCTCAGTAGGCTGTCTGAGACTGCTGCTGGCGGTAGCCACCCCGGCGCATGTAGCCCTCATTTTTGCGGTAGCCATCCTTCTGGTCTGTAGAGGAAAGAAGGGAAGGAAGGGGAGGGCATGAGTGCCAGGGGAATGGCAGGAGGGGGCTAGGATGCTGGAGAGGAGATGGAAACACTTACCTCGGAAGTAACCGCCATAGGTACCCTGCTTGTGGTCAAACACCCGCTCGTTATTCTCTACCAGGCTGCCCAGCTTCTCGGCTAGCTGCAGAGCCAGGTTCTGCTGTGCAGTGGGCTCGGTGCGGTGCATCACCACCGTCTGTGTCGGCTGGTCTAGGGAGGCCTGACAAGGGCAAGGCAGGGGGAAGGGACAGCACAGATCAGACCTCTCCACTCCGCTCTCTCCATGACTCCACCCGCCATTACCATCACCCAATCCTTACCATCAACTCCTCATTAATGATCATCTTGCTGATGATGGAGTGTACAGTGGGCAGATCCAGCTCAAACATGTCCGACAGTGTCTCCATGCTGGGAATAAGAAAGGCAGGGGGCAGTCAGGACCCTTGTCCATGAAGATGGGGGTCTCGCTGTGTAACCAAGGCCCATCCTACCTGATGGAGTCATAGACGCTGCTGTAGGTGAAGAGGTAGGTCCTCAGTGACTCTTCTTGGATCTTCCTGTGGGGAGAGGGCAGAAAACAGGGAGGTCCTTAGAGAAGGAGATCAACCAGTCTTTTCTTCCCAGTCTGCCACGGCCTCCTCTGCTCACCTAACCAGCATGGTGCGGACTTTGTCAGCCTCGGGGAAAAGGTCCCACACTTTCCCATTCATCTTCTCATTAATGATGAAGCTGTGGCAGGTCTTCCAGTCACCCATCTTCATGGCCTTGGAGGCGGCAACCACATGTTCCCTCATTGACTCTGGGGGACCTGAAAGATTTGGAATGAGTCAAGGCCTAGGGAAACTTGGGACCAGGGCTCCTGTCCTGGTGAGCATAGGAACATAGGTCAGAAAGGCAAACTAGAGACTCTCAGCTCTCCACTAAATAGCCAAGGGACTGCACAAATCAGAATACATTTATTTAAGTTTGAACTAAACCAATCCATAGATATGCTTGAGGGGACTGCTGAATCCCTTGAAAATGTTGACAGCTGTGCATGTATACTCATGTCCATCTTCCTAGGGAAAGGGTTCAGTTTTCATCAGACTCTCATAGACTCTTTTTGGTTTTGGTACTGGGGATTGGACCCAGAGGGATTCTACCTCTGTGCTACGACCCCAGCCCTATTTTATAATTTATTTTGAAACAGGGAGTTGGGTGTGGTAGTACATTCCTTTAATCCCAGTACTGGGGAGGCTGAGACAGGAGAATCACAGGTTCGAGGAGAGCTTCAGCAATGTAGTGAGACTTTCAGCAACCTAGCAAGATGCTGTTTCACAACAAGAAATTAACAAAGGGCTAGGTATATAGCTTGGAGGTAGAATGCTCCTGGGCTCAATCCTCAGTACCACAAAAAAGAAAAAGAAAAAAAAAGGAAGAAAGAAAGAGGGCTGAACTAAGTTGCTGAGGCTGGCCGTGAAATTGTGATCCTCCTGTCTCAGTTTCTCAAATACTGGGATTACAGGCATGAGCCACTATGCTTGGCTTCATAGGTTCCTTGGCCTAAAATAAGTCTAACATCTTAACTGTAAACTTCATGCATTCTTTTTTTTTTGTGTGTGTGGTACTGGGGATTGAACCCAGGGGCATTCTACCTCCGAGCTACACCCCCAGCACTATTTTTTATTCTTTTTTTTTTTTTTGGTGGTACCAGGGATTGAACCCAGGGGCATTCTACCTCCGGGCTACACCCCCAGCACTATTTTTTATTCTTTATTTTGAAACAGGGTCTCACTTAATTGCAGAAGGCCTCACTAAGTAGCTGAGGCTGGCCTTGAACCTGGGATCCTCCTGTTTCAGCCTCCCAAGTACTGGGATTACAAGCGTGCACCACCACGCCCGGCTTTTATTCTTTATTTTGAAACAGGGTCTCAGTAAGTTATGGAGGGCTGCACTAAGTAGCCAAGGCTGGCCACAAACCCGATCCTCCTGTCTCAGCCTTCCGAGAACTGGGATTACAAGTGTGCACCACCACACCTGGCAACTTCATGCGTTCTTATACCACCTTCATGAGTTCTGCCATATCCAGTTATCAGCTTATTATTCTTGAAAGTGGCTCACTCATTTTCCTTAAAAAAAGAAAAATTTAGCCTCAGCAGGGCGTGGTTGCACACGCCTGTAGTCCCAGTACTTGGGAGGCTGAGACAGGAGGATCGCAGGTTTGTGGCCAGCCTCAGCTACTTAGTGAGGGCCTCCACAACTTAGCAAGACCCTGTTTCAAAATAAAGAATAAAAAATAGGGCTGGGGGTGTAGCTCAGAGGTAGAATGCCCCTTGGTTCAATCCCCAGTACCAAGAGGGGAAATAAAAAGGCACAGCGCGTTCAAACGCATTATATGTATCAGGCCTAAACAGAAATGCATAAGTAGTGCTAAGTGTAAGAAAAAACAACACTGTTATATTAACCTCCATTTTAATACTTTTGAAAGAGGCAAAGTTAGAGGTTCCAAGAATCTCTCTCAACAAACAAGAGTGCAAGGCTGAAACAGAACTGGCTTTTGACCCCACTGTGAGTAACAGAGTGGAGGTAGGTACTGTGGCAAACCAGAGTCACCAAAATTCTAAGACATGTGGAAACTGAGATTTTCACAGGATGTTTTCCCCTCAAATAAAACATCACTGTATAAGCCAAACAAAGCTTGCCTAAGGGTACCCGCACTTGAGCATGACCAGTAGAGGATGAATGTCTAAGGGGAGATGGCTGTGGACAGCAAGCTTGGCCCACTTAAGTCCTTCCATGCACCAACTGCATAGGAAGGGCACAGTTCAATTCCTTTCCCAGTGAATCACAATGCACTTGGCCCCTGCGTGATCAGGTTTTTCAAAAGTGATCAGAGTCAGGCATAGTGGCACACACCTATAATCCCAGTACTTGGGAGGCTGAGACAGGAGGAACACAGGTTCAAGGCCAGACTCAGCAACTTGACAAGACTCTTAGCAACCTAGAAAGACCCTATTTCAAAACAAAAAATAGGAAAAAAAGGCTGGGGGTGTAGTTCAGGGGTAGAATGCCTCTGGGTTCAATCCCCAGTACCACTGAAAAAAATAGTGATCAAAGCAGGAACTGAGGGTGCAGCTCAGTGGTACAGAGTGCTTGTCTAACATGCACAAGGCTCGGGTTTTGATTCCCAGCAGCACGCACACGCGCACTCAAACACACACACATAGGTGATCAAAGGAGCACTGTTCAGTTCTTACATGACAAAGCTCTATTATAGTTGGTTTGGCTGGAATATAATGTGCATGGGGAGAAAAATGGAAAAAAAAAGTTAGATGGACAGTAGCTGTGTTAAATTTCTGGAAGTCACTTAACTTCTCTGTGGCTGTTTTCTTACCAGGATAAACGGGGTAACAAGAGAACTTATATCAAAGGGCTATTACTAATACAGATTAAATGAATTATTTTATTTATTTATTTATTTTTTGCGGTACTGGGGATTGAACCCAGGGGCATTCTAGCTCTGAGCTACACCCCTGGCCCTATTTTTTATACTTTATTTTGAAACCAGGTCTCACGAAGTTGTGGAAGCCTCACTAATTAGCTGAGGCTGGCCGTGAACCAGAATCCTCCAGTCTCAGCCTCCCAAGTACTGGGATTACAAGCGTGCACCACCACGCCCGGCTATGAATTATTTATTTATTTATTTTTTTTGCGGTACCAGGGATTGAACTCAGGGGTGTTCTACCTCCGTGCTACACCCCCGGCCCTATTTTTTATGCTGTATTTTGAAACCGGGTCTCACAAAGTTGCAGAGGGCCTCACTAAGGAGAGAGAGAGAGAGAGAGAGAGAGCGCGCGCTTAGGCTGGCCGCGAACCCAGATCCTCCGGTCTCCGCCTCCCAAAGTACTGGGATTACAAGCGTGTGCCACCACACCCAGCCCGGCTATGAATTATTATTTATAAAACACTTAAAGCAGCGCCAGACAGAGGAGGTGTCACTAAATCAAATGGAATCATCTGATGGGAGTTAGTCCCTTTAACTCAATCATAATCAACGAGCAATGGCGGTGACCCGCACTAGAGCCCCACACTCACCCAGCAAGGGCTGCCGCTCGCCCACCCGCAGCTGGTGATGGAACTGCTTGCTGATCATGCGCCGGCGGGCATCGCTCTCGTGGGCGGCCATGTAGGGGATCTCCAGGAGCATGGCAGATACCAGATAGACACACTCCAGCAGCTCCAGGTTGATGTGCAGGTGGAAGGGCACCTGCCGGCGCCGCTCCACTTTCTCCTGCTCCTGGTTGCGCTCCTGTAGGCTGCGCAGCAGCAAGCCCTGGCCCAGAAGCTCCTTGGCCCGGCCACTCGACTGAATGTCCAGCAGGGCATTGTGTGCATCCTTGGTCAGGCCTTGGCGGAAGGCACAGATGCCCAGCTGTACCATGGTGCGGTTATACAGGATCTGGGGGCAAAGAGTAATGCACTCAGTGGTGTTAGGCACAGGCAAGGTGTTCATTTAGTCAACACATTTATCTTTTTTTTTGTGTGTGTGTTACTGGGAATTGAACCCAGAGGCATTCTACCTCCAAGCTACATCCCCAGACTGATTTGATTTCTTATTTGGAAACAGGGTCTCACTAGGTTGCTGAGAGCCTCGCTAAGTTGCTGAGGCTGGCTTTGAACCTGCCATCCTTCTGTCTCAGCTTCCCAAGTACTAGGATTACAAGCATGAGCCACCACGCCCAGCTAGTCAATACATTTAAAGTACCTACTATGTGCTGAGTACTAGGCCTTGGCCTGGGTACAAAGAACAAAACAGGCCCTTTCCTTCATGGAGTGTCTATTCTAGGGGTGGGATATGGCAGACAAAATAAAACAGGGGAGGGAAGTTAGTATGGTGATGGTGGCCTGCAATTTGGGGAGGGAAGGTAGTAGAGAAGATAGAACTCAGAAGTCCTCTACCTCTGAGCTATATCCCCAGCCCTTTCTATTTTGAGACAAAGTCTTGCTAAGTTGTGAGACAAGGCTGACCTTGAACTTATGATCCTTCTGCTTCTACCTCCCAAATAGTTATGGTTATTGGAGCGCACCATCATGCCCAGAAAGACCAAGTCTTTGTTAACAACAAAAATACTAAAAGATCAATACACTAGTTATAAAGACAGATGCAAAGATCCTTAAGAAATATTAGAGCCAGGCATGAGTACATGCCTGTAATCCCAGTACTTGGGAGGCTGAGACAAGAGGATTGCAGGTTCAGGACAGCCTCAGCAATGCAATGAGACTCTCAGCAACCTAGAGAGACCCTATATCAAAACAAAAAATAAAAAAGGGCTGGGGGCCGAGCGTGGTGGCGCACGCTTGTAATCCCAGTTCTTGGGAGGCAGAGACCGGAGGATCCGGGTTCGCGGCCAGTCTCAGCTACTTAGTGAGGCCCTCCGCAATTTCGTGAGACCCGGTTTCAAAATAAACGATAAAAAATAGGGCCGGGGGTGTAGCTCGGAGGTAGAATGCTCTTGGGTTCAATCCCTGGTACGGCCAAAAAAAAAAAAAAAAAAAAAAAAAAAAGGGCTGGGGGTGTAGTTCTGGGTTCAATCCCCATTATCACACACACAAAAAAGAAGTATTAGTATATATGGGCTAACATGTAGCTCAGTGGTAGAGCACTTACCCTGCATGCAAAAGGCCAAGTCTGAGTCCCAGCAAAACAATAACAAAAAAGCAAATAAAACCCAGCAATACATAAAACAGATAACATATCATGACCAAGTAGGATACATTTCAGGAATGGAAGGTTAGTATAAAAATCTAAAACCATGAACAGAATAAAGGTGTATAACTCATTTTAATTGATACAGAAAAAGTATTTGACAAAATGAGGATTTATGGGCTTTTTTTGTGTGTGTGGTACTGGGGATTGAACCCAGGGGCATTCTACCTCCAAGCTACACCCTCAGCCTTATTTTATTTTTATTTGGAAACAGGGTCCTGCTAGGCTGACAAGAGTCTCACTACTTGCTGAGGCTGTCCTCGAAACTGTGATCCTTCCTGTCTTAGCCTCCCAAGTACTGGGATTACAGGCATGCAACACCATATCCGGTTTCAAATGAGGATTTATGTATGACTGAAACTCTTAGCTAAGCTGGGTGAGGTGAGCCTCAGCTTACCTGCACTGGTGGGTCTGCATGCTGAATATTGTCTTGTAGGTGGCTCATGAGCATGAGGTCACGGGCCTGGTACCAGCGGGAGTGCAGAGCATGATGGTAGATGTGGCAGAGGATGGCACATGTACGGATACGGTCTGTCCGGTCCTTGGCATAGATGTACTTGCACAGCCTCTCCATCAGCACGGCCGAGTCCTCACCCTCATTTTCTGCTTGGTCTTGCTCAGACTGGGAGGAAGAGAAGTTGTTGGAGACAGATATTCAGTAAAGACAATGGCTTTAAATGGCTCAGGCTCTAGAAACCAAAGATGAGATGAGACTCCATCTAGCCTCATTGTAATCCCTGTTTCCTTCACTACTCTACCATAGGAAGTTTCTAGGGAATGGGAGATTTGCCATCAAGTCCTAAGAGACAAGTAGGACAGACTGACAAGTCTCAACTGTGAAGTACTCACTTTTGAGGAGCCTTCGGGAGGAGTAAGCTGCCGCTGATGGGCCTTGTAATCGAACTTGTAATAGGTGTGGAGGATGCGCCTCAAGTAGATGCGGCAGATTTCCTCAGTGGTGCCCTTCTCCTCCAGGTAGCGCTGCACACGTTCAATGATGGCACACACCTGTGCCTCATCCTTTAGGTGCTCCACGTACTCTGGAAGAAAGAGAATCCACCGTCGACTCAGCCAGGCATCCAGGCGTGCCCGACTATCTGTCCCTAATGAATCCAGTGACTCCCATCTGCTCTCTGCACTCATCAGGCAGTATCGCTGTGCCCTGGAAACACCATCCTCCCCCAGCACGGGACTGGCAAGCCACCCCACGACTTAGGAAAAAGCCCCAACTACCAACCTCAGCCTGCAAGGTCTGACGCTTGCTCTACCTCCCAGATATTCCTCTGGTCTTAGTGTGCTCAAGTCACTTTTAATTCCTAGAACGTGCCAGGCTCACTTTCTGTTCCTCTGTTAGGTGTTCTGTTTTACCGATTCTTCCTCCGACTGACTCCTCCTTGGATCTCACCTCAAATGGCCCCTACTTAAAGATGCTTCCTTCAACCCTTGGGTAGCTGCCCAAGTCTCTTTCTAACTCAGGGCCCGATTATAATGTCTAATTCACAGTTCACAGGATCTAAAATTATCTTGCTCAGTACCTTGCTGTTATTTGTTAAACTGCCTTTCTCCAGTACTAAAGTAAGCTCCATGAACACGGAGACCTTTGGCTCCTTGTTCATCACTACACCTTGACTTAATGGGCATATTCACATTGTTATTAAGTAAACTAACTATTCTGCAGTTTCCTATCCCAATGCCTCTGATCCAAACTAAACAAGCCAAGTGAAAGTTGCCTCACCCAGTGGTTCTCAAAGTAGAGTCCCCAGACCAGCAATATTACCTGGGAGCACACGAAAAATGCAATTCCGCCCCTCCCCCTAACTACTGCATCAAAAACCATGGGAAGGGCCCAGCAACTCCAGAGCTTCTCCAGTGTGAATGCGGGGAAGGAAGGGCTGGGTTTTCACTGATTTAGTGTAATGCTTACAAAACCCTAAAGTCAGTAATATTCCCTGCATGTTCCCTCTGAACAAAGACCACACTTGCTTAGGCTTACCTTGGGAGTGGGGATCAGTATTTTGCATTATTTTGGTAAATTCTTCATCCATTCGTTCCACTAGAGTTAGGATACAACCACGGACACGCAGTGGCTGAGGAGAAAAGCAGAGGAATAAATAGGTCTCTATTTTAAACCTCAATCCTTCCTCTGTCTCCACTGACTCTTCCCAAAGGAAACAACACATGCCTCCAGTTATCCTGTCAACTCCTCCCTTTACCTGGTCAACATTTTGCAGGTTCTCACTCTCTTCCAGAATGTTCTCTCCAACAAAGATGTTGGGATTTGCAAACAAGATGTCCATCAGCTCATTGATGCAGTCCAGGCACTTCTGCCACATCTCCGGCTGCCAAGAGATCAGACGGGACAATCAACGGTGTGAGGGTAGGATAAGCGGATGTCTTCCAAGCGCCCTTTCACCAAGAATCCATAGGGCCTTCAAGTACCAAAACTGTGCCCACAGCTCCTGAGTATTAAGACACCAGCACCTTCCCCTGGGCTGCCAGCCGGGCCCGCGGGGCTCCTCTTCACTGCCCTCACCTTCATGTAGGTAGCCAGGTTGGGGTTGTAGTCATAGAGAGAAGCTATGATATTAAACTTGATCTTGACGATGACGCCCTCCCCCAGGTTGTTTTCGGACGCGATCTGAACCAGCAGCTGCAGGAGCTCAATCTGGGTGGCACTGGAGGAGTACAGAACTGAGTAAGGCTTTGAAGACAAACCAGAAATCTCATTCTGTCATACAGGATGCCCTCTTCAGAGAAGCACGCCAGCCCATTCCTGACACCTCTATTTTCACCACCTGTGTATTTGCTTCTCCTTTAAATTCCCAACAGAAACAGCAACAATGCTAACAACCCCGGAATGATATGAAATGCTTTCACACCCACCATCTTCTTCAGTCACCTAATACCTAAAGGTGAACATTATTCTCATTTTACAGATGACAACAACAGTCCCAGAAGGTTAGGTGATCAGTTTAAGGTCAGAGAACAAACAAACAGAATAAACAGCAGAAAACGGACAGGTATGTCCCAAGTATATCGAGTCTCTACTATATAGCCATACATAGATTCTCCTAAAACAGAGCTATTTTCTCACTTATCTCTACCCTTTGTTGTAGAAGAAAAAGAACTTTAACTATAATCTCATAACCCAGGCCCACGAATCTTACCGATCAGTTCCCTTCTTGCCTCGCGCCTGCAGGATCTCATTCAGTTTCTTGATGACAACAGCGTGGGTGATCTCAGTTCCCTTGGCAAACATTTTTGGCTTCTCCTAGGCCAATACACATCCTGTCATGTGCATGCCAGCAGGAACCCATTCTTACCTTAACCTTTTCCCCACTTTGACCAGGTAGGTGCCCGATAGTCTCCTAAATCACTCCCCAGTTCATTTTAATTCTAAAGCTCTCACCTTAACCAGAGGCACTCCACCGCGGACCCTTTCCCACTCCCCGCCTTCGTTATCTTCCTCCTCCTCATCCAAGCGCTTAGATTTCCTATCGTGCTTCTTCTTGGCTTTGTCTTCCCGTTTCTTCTCAGCTGCCTTTTTGTCCTCCTCTGTGGTGGGGGCCCTGCCAGAAAACATGGGAGAACATTAAAGACTAGTCCCCTCCCAACCACTGAGGCTTCCTTCTCCCACCAACTACTTACTACCCCTTTTCCTCCACTCAGGGTCCAAGTCGTACTCTACAACAATGACTTGAAGAGCAGAGTCAACCAGAACCATAACCAAAGCCAGGGCCAGTGGACATTCCAGTGTGCTGGACTACTTACCAAGGTCTGTCACTGTAGTATACCCATGAAGGGCACAGCCAGGTCTAATAAGGCAGAGGTGCCGACCAGGCCACTGCAGACACAGAAGCAACCTGCCGTGTGGCTCCAAAGCTAGCCTGGAAGGTTTCCGAAGGAATCCATTTGTTTTTTTTTGCGGTACCGGGGATTGAACCCAGGGGCATTCTACCTCCGAGCTACACCCCCGGTCCTATTTTTTATACTTTATTTTAAAACTGGGTCTCACGAAGTTGTGGAGGGCCTCACTAAGTAGCTGAGGCTGGCCGCGAACCTGGATCCTCCGGTTTCTGCCTCCCAAGAACTGGGAGTACAGCGTGCACCACCATGCCCGGCCTCCCAAGGAATCCATTAACAGCCTAAGTTACTTTTTTTTTATACTAGTTGCTCTATCCAGACTCACCTTTGCACCAGACACCAACTAATCAGTTTACACAAAAAAAGGTTGAAAAATTTACTGCTGTTCTCAGACTGCCTGCTTCCCCATCTTCTATTATTACTACTACTACTACTACTACTATTGTATGGGAGAATACTGGGGATTGAATCCATGGGTCACTGAGCTATACCTCCAGCCATATTTATTTTTTTATTGAGACAAGGTCTTCCTAAGTTGTCCAGGCTGGGCTTGAACCTGCAATCCTCCTATCTCATTCTCCCAACCCTTTTATTTTGAAACAGGGTCTTGCTAGGTTGCTGAGGGCCTTGCTAAGTTGCTGAGGCTGGCCTCTAACCTGCAATCCTCCTGTCTCAGCCTCCCAAGTACTGGGATTTCAGGCATGTGTCACCACACCCAGCACTAAGTTGACTTAAATAAATTCTCCTAGATCAGCCTGGCCTGATTAGAAAATTAAATATGGCCGGGCGTGATGGTGCAACGTTTGTAATCCCAGTACTTGGGAGGCTAAGACTGGAGGATCCGGGTTCACAGCCAGCCTCAGTTACTTAGTGAGGCCCTCCGCAACTTAGCAAGACCCTGTTTCAAAATAAAGAATAAAAAATAGGGCTGGGATTGTAGCTCGGAGGTAGAATGACCCTGGATTCAATCCCCAGTACCACACACACCAAAAAAAAAAAAAAAAAAAAAAAACAAGAGAGAGAAAAATTAAATATGGGTTCTAAGTGTTTCTTAAATTACCTATGACAGTCCTCATTTTTTCTGCCCAAACCTATTGTCTACTTTAGGTGCTTTAATGTTGTCACACAGCAACCCACATCAAAGAGACTGAAGCTCTGGAGGATGAACCCGCTCCTTTATGAGCTTGTTTTGACCAAAGGAAAAGATAGAGACTGGTTTAACATAGAGCTGCAGAAAGGATACTGACAGACACTATAGCCTGTCATGTTTTCTAGAAACTCCATCAACTTTGGCTTACTCAAGGAGAGCTATAGTTTACAGAGAAATGAACAAACAAAATTCACTGTTGTACACACACAAACAGTAACTATGGGTGGTGATAGGGGTATTGATTTGACAATGGTAATCAGTACACAATGTATATATATTAAATCATCATGTTGAACACCTTGAACATATATAATTTTTATGTGTCAATTAGATATTTTTAAATTATTTTTATTTACTTATGTATTTATTTTTGCGGTACCAGGGATTGAACCCAGGGGCAGAGCAACACGCCCGGCCCCTTTTTTTTATACTTTATTTTGAAACCGGGTCTCACGAAGTTGAGGAGGGCCTCACTAGGTAGCTGAGGCTGGCCGCGAACCCGGATCCTCCTGTCTTGGCCTCCTAAGTACTGGGATTACAAGCGTGCGCCACCACGCCCGGCTAGTTAGAAATCATTCTAAAAATTGGTCTCCCGAGTAAAATTGTGCTTGTGAAGCCGGTGTGGTGGCGCACACTTGTAATCCCAGTACTTGGGAGGCTGAGACAGGAGGATCACAGGTTCGCAGCCAGCCTCAGAAACTTATGAGGCCCTCTGAAACTTAGAGACACCCTGTTTCAAAGTAAAAGAATAAAATCGTACCACACACCAAAAAAATTGTGCCTGTGAACTATTCTTTGACACTAAAAAGCCACAATTCTTTTTTTGTACTGGGACTCGAACCCAGGGGCATTCTACCTCTGAGCTACACCCCTGGCCCTTTTTATTTTGAACTGGCACTCTTCCTATCTCAGCTTCCCAACTACTGGGATTACAGGTGCCTGCCACTGTACCCAGCTCACAAATTCTTTACTCAGAAGGAAGATTCCAAGTTTGAGGCCATCCTGGGTAACTTAGACCCTGTCTCAAAATAAAACAAAAGGGCTAGGGATATAGCTTAATGATAGAGTGCTTGCCTAGTATGTACAAGGCCCTGGGTTCCATTTCTGGTATTATAAGAAAACAAAACAAAACAAACTAAAAAAAATCCAAACAATTAAGCCATAAATTCTCAATGTCAAAACCTTTGGGCTGGGCCTAGGGCTCAGTGGTAGAGCACTTGAGTGGCTGGCATGAACAAGGCCCTGGGTTCGATCCCCAGCACTCCCCTCCTACCACAAAAGTTTTTTTTTTTTTGTGGTACTGGGATTGAATCCAGGGGCATTCTATCTGTGGGCTCTACCCCCAGCCCTATTTTTTTATTCTTTATTTTGAAACAGGGTCTCACTAAGTTGCGGAGGGCCTCACTAAGTAGCTGAGGCTGGCCACGAACCTGGATCCTCCGGTCTCAGTCTCCTAAGTACTGGGATTACTGCGCCACCACGTGCAGCTCACACAAGCTTTTAACACCTGAAATTATATCATCATTTCCCCCAAAAGCTTTCCTCAGAACAATGATTCAACTAGTTTTTACATTGGGGGGTGTTACACAAGGTTTAAAAAAATACATATATTCAAGGGTAACCTCTAAAAATATGGTATATAATTCCCAAAACCAGCAAAGAGAAAGACACTGAATGCGAGAAAAAAATAAAATGAGTTAGAAGTGCCCCCCTCCAAAAAGAAGGTGAGAAACCGAACGTAGGATCAATCACAAAATAATGCTGAGTGAAAGGATCCAGACTAGGCCGGGCGTGGTGGCGCACGCTTGTAATCCCAGTACTTGGGAGGCGGAGACCGGAGGATCTGGGTTCGCGGCCAGCCTCAGCTACTTAGGCCTCTGCAACTTCGTGAGACCCAGTTTCAAAATAAAGTATAAAAAAATAGGGCTGGGGGTATAGCTCGGAGGTAGAACACCCCTGGGTTCAATCCCCGGTACCGCAAAAAAAAAAAAAAAAAAAAAAAAAAAAAAAAAAAAAAAAAAAAAAAAGATCCAGACCTCACCCAAATTATGTACTGCATTGTTCAATTTTTTTTTTTTTTGCAGTACCTGAGATTGAACCCAGGGGCATTCTACCTCCGAGCTACACCGCCGGCCCTATTTTTTATCCTTTATTTTGAAGCCGGGTCTCACGAAGTTGCGGAGGCCTAAGTAGCTGAGGCTGGCTGTGAACACGGATCGTCCGGTCTCTACCTCCCAAGTACTGGGATTACAAGCGTGCGCCACCACACTCGGCTTGCATTGTTCCATTTATATAAAATTCTAGAAAATGCTAACTCATCTAATGATAGAAAGCCAACAGAAGCTGGGCATGTTGTTGGTATGCCTGTTGTTCCAGCTACTCAGGAGGCTGAGGCAGAAGGACTGCTTGGGCCCAGGGGTTTCAGGCCAGCCTAGGCAAAATAATGAAATCCAAATCCATCTCATGGGGTGGGGGGAGCCAGGTGGAGAAATGGCAAGGGGAGCATGGCGGAGAGAAGGTTTACAAAGGGGTATGTTGGGAGCCTTGTTAGTCATCAGCTTTGAGGTCTCCAAGGTCTGGCTTGGGAGGGGCAAAAACTGCCCACCCAAATGGAGATTTTATTTTTTATTTTTTGCAGTACTGGGGATTGGACCCCGGGGCATTCTACCTCCGAACTACACCCCCAACCCTATTTATCATTCTTTATTTTTGAAACAGGGTCTCACTAAGTTGCAGAGGGCCCCATTAAGTAGCTGAGGCTGGCGGCGAACCCAGATCCTCCAGTCTCAGCCTCCCAAGTTCTGGGATTACAAGCGTGCGCCACCAAGCGGGGCTCCAAGTGGATATTCCTGCACACAGACAAATCTCCAAGGACCAAATGAGACTGGTAAGCAAAGACCCGGCCAACTCCCTTGTTTACCCTTTCCTTCCCTGATTCATCTGTGACTACCTTGTTGTTTTTCCCTGACTCACCCCATGACTGCTTTGCTATCTCTTGTAGTCAATCATTTTTATTATGTTTTGGTTAAAAACTCAATAAAATCAAGACGCTGGTGGAAGGATAGGAGGAGAGATCTCTCTCTCCTCCCCGGCCTCCTCAGCTGCCTTGTTGACTCCGTTGTCATTCATGTGAAAGACTTCTCATCAAACAATTAACATCAACACCATCTGCTATAGGGGTATGAGGAAATTTTTAGGTATGATAGATATTGTTTTGATTGCAGCAATGGCTTCATGGGTATAAATACATAACTTATCAAATTAACTTTAAATATATACATTTATTATACCTCAATAAAGCTATTAGAAAAACCTTAAAGTAAAAAAGAGAGGCTAAAAAGAAAGCATAATACAAGCCGAGTGTGGTGCTGCACACTTGTTATCCCAGTACTTGGGAGGCTGAGACCGGAGGATCCAGGTTCACAGCCAGCCTCAGCTACTTAGTGAGACCCTGTTTCCAAATAAAAGAATAAAAAATAGGGCTGGGGGCGTAGCTCGGAAGTAGAATGCTCCTAGGTTCAATCCCCGGTACCACACACAAAAAAAGCATAATACATAAGATGGCAAAAGGCCTAAATATACACAATAATGTAAATGAACTAACTTGCCAAGTGAAAAACAGATAAAGTTCTGGAGGTAGCCATAATGGTCACACAACAACATGAATGTACTTAATGACAATGAACTGTACACTTAGAAATGGCTAATAGTAAGTTTTATGTTAGGAACCACAATGAGATGGAAAAAAAAAAAGCAGAGGTGATCATTTAAGATTTTTTTTTTTGCGATACCGGGGATTGAACCCGGGGCATTCTACCTCCAAGCTACACCCCTAGCCCGATTTTTTAGTCTTTATTTGGAAACAGGGTCTCACGAAGTTGCAGAGGGCCTCACTAAGTAGCTGAGGCTGGCCGCGAACCTGGATCCTCTGGTCTCAGCCTCCTAAGTACTGGGATTACAAGCGTGCGCCACCACACCCGGTTTTAAGATGTTTTTAAAAACCCTAAAACTCGACTGTTCATAAGGGAAACCCCAATCATATAACATGGAGGAGTTCAAAATAAGACAGGAAAAGATGTGGGCTTTCTGTAGTTGCCCTTTTTCAGGGAGAGGAAGCTCCCTTCTATTCTGACTTTATTATTTATTTTATTTTTTGGTACTGGGGATTGAACCCAGGGGCATTCTACTTCTGAGCTATACCAACAGCACTATTTTAAAACAGGATCTCGCTAGGTTGACAAGAGTCTCACTACTTGCTGAGGCTGTCCTCAACTTGTGATCTTGTCTGAACCTCCAAGTACTAGGATTACAGGTATGCGCCACCATGCCGGCTTTTTGAGTATTTTAATCATTAAAGGAGTATTAATTACATTTATATCAAAGAAGGAAATTGAGACTTAAAAGCTAAGTAACTTAGCCGGGTATAGTGGTGCACGCTTGTACTTGGGAGGCTGAGACAGGAGGATCGCAGGTTTGTGGCCCACCTAAGCTTAGTGAAACCCTGTTTCAAAATAAAGAATAAAAAATAGAAGCCGGGCGTGGTGGCGCACTCTTGTAATCCCAGTACTTGGGAGGCTGAGACAGGAGGATCCAGGTTCACGGCCAGCCTCAGCTACTTAGTGAGGCCCTCTGCAACTTAGTGAGACCCTGTTTCAAAATAAAGAATAAAAACTAGGGCCGGGGGTGTAGCTCAGAGGTAAAATCCCCCTGGGATCAATCTCTGGTACCACAAAAAAAGTAAATAAATAAA
>PVJS01043071.1:0-17225 GCA_004027185.1 Glis glis
AAACGCAAGTTTGCATGGGACCTGAGTAATTGGTGGGGAACATGTTGTGACCATCTGGACAATGGGTTGTTAATAACTGTGGGTAAATGACTGCACTGTAAAGAGTCCTATGATGTACTAAGTAAAAAATATTTTTCATGATGTACTAAGCAGAACATTGTTAGTGTTAAGACTTCCTGATGTAAAAAAGGTATAAAAAATAAAGTCTGATGCTTGCTGGGCAGAGACAGTGCCTGCAGCTTCACTGAACTGCTGAGCCTCCTGTCTCTCATTCCCTCGCCAACCCTACACCTCCTTCAGGGAATCCCCCGGACCCGCCGAGGCTGGACCCCGGCATCACAGGAAATAACCCTGATATAATGCTTATGCCTTTATCTCATGATTTATTTCATAATTGCCTTTCTCAGTCAATACCATTTCCGATTGCATTGGCTGATTTTGTTGGTGTGATTGAATTCTCCTTACCGTCAGATAAAATCTTGCAACAAATTCCTATGCTTCACTGTTTTTTAGCAAAACTGATTTCATCTCTACCAATTCCCTGTGCTTTGATTCTTTTCACAGATGGTCCTGGAAAATTGGGAAAAACAGCAATTACTTGGTTTTCTGATCATTAGAATATTTTAATCTCTAACAAGCATTCTTCTACTCAAAGATCAAAACTTGCTGCAGCCATTATTTTTCTCCAACAATTCCTTAGTCAACTATTAAACATAGTGGCTGACTCAGAATATGGACTATATACTTTAAAAACAATTAAAACACCTCAACTTAAACAACATTCTGACTCCCTACATTTAAAGTTATTTATCACCTTACAAATTTTACTTAAAAAAAATCCATACTGTTTTATTACCCACATACACTCCCACTCTGGACTTCCTGGCCTGCTTGTCATAGATAATGTTCTAGCAAATTTCCTGGGGGAATTTAATCTTATGCTTCAAGTAGCCATACAATCACATCCACTTTTTTAACAAAATGCCTCTGGCCTAGTTAAACAATTCCATAGAGCGAAAACACAGGCATAAGATATTATTCAAGCATGTGTTGATTGGTCAACAATATGCTGGTAACCCTTTATCTATGCCAACTAATCCCAGGGCCCTTCATCCAAATCAAACATGGGAAAAGGACATTACTCATTTTTCACAATTTGGTAAATTATGCTTTATTCATGTCTCCACTGATACTTTTTCATGACTGTTCTGGGCAGCATTCTCACAGCCGTTATGTAAAGACTTGACCATGTAACTTAGAGGAAATATTTACTTTCTTATGGTTTCAGTTCAGTCCATATGAGGTCGGGGACCATGGCTCCCAGGGCATGGCAGAAAGAGGGAAAGTACATGGGCTGAGCTCCTTCCATCACTGGAGGCTGGAAACAAAAAGAGCAGGGAGAGAAGGAAGCATATATAATCCCCAAGGTGGCATGTCCTGGGACCCACACCAGCCACACCCTACTGGCCTGGGTCACCACCCAGATAAATCCATTACACCGCTGGGAATACAACTCTGACTCAAATACATCAGCTCCAGACATTAATAACAAGGACTAATTCATGGCACTCCAGTAAGCAGCAAAAAGGCTTTACCTGCTCTTTTACATCTCCTTTCCGAGTTTTGGCAATGGGCATTCCTATGGAAATTAACACTGACAGCAGCCCTTGTTACGCTTCAATACCCCTGTTTCCTTTTCAACGGCTCCAGACCACCATAGCTGACCCAGGTGTCACATGGGTGGCATCAAACAGGTCTCAGTGTGCTAAGGACATCCTCACTAATACTGGGAGACCTTGGACACCTAGGAATCTGTTTGTGGCCTCTCTATCACTGATCACTGCAAATAATAAAAAGGTTCATAAAATAATGTTGTTTGGGGTATTTTTTGTCTTTTCTCACCCCTAAAAGGAGGATATGTATATTGGACTCACATAATTAATCCTCCTCTTTTTAAACCTATGACATGGTGGGATATAGATCCCCCTATTTCTACTAATAATTCATTATGGACTGGAAAGGCATGATTTGCTTCCCAAACACATATCAGAGAAAAACAAGGAGAGGATGTCAGTTAATGAAACCCTGGAGTTACTTGCTGAATCTGTTTCTCATTGTTTATCTCCCCTGCCTTCTACCTATTGTGCTCAAATAGTATCCCAAGAATATTTACTCCATCAAAAGTTGTCCTCTCACCATGTCAACCTTATATCCATATCAGAATCTCTTATTAATGTTACTTCAATTTTTTTCCCCTTTGAACCACCTATGTTTCCCTGTAAAATGAAAGTCTCTTTGGAATGTGACCAATAAAGTATTGATGTGTCTCTTTAAACCCAGATAATTTACAAAATTTGGGACCTTCTGGACACCTAACCAGTAATCATTGACCACTCCACATTTCTGTCCCCAGTAATAGCACTATATCGTGCAGTGAATGAGGATTTTCAGGAACTGTCCTCCAAATTTTTTTTATTAGTGCATTGTAATTCCACATCCTCGTGAGGTTCAGAATGATAAAATAATACATGCATACTGTATTTGTTGTGTGTTTCCTTTTGATTAACAATCCCACTTCCATCCCCCACAGGTAGTTTTTACACTGAAAAAAGAAACTTCATGTATGAACAAAGGGTATTTGAATAGTTACCATCACCAAATCTCCCCATTCTCCACCCCCTCCCTTCTTTCTTTAGCTCCCCCTCCCCCTTTCTACTAGTGCCTCCCCTCATTAATCTTAGTTCTTTATTTCCCAGTTTCTCTCTAGATTATACATATGACAGAAAACATGTGACCTTTCACTTTTTGTGCCTGGTTAATGTTACTAAACATAATATTCTCACGTTCCATCCATTTTCCTGTGTTATTTTTTGTGGCTGAGTAGAATTCCATTGTGTGTATATACCATAATTTCATAATTCATTCACCTGTTGATGAACACCTAGGCTGGTTCCATAGTTTGGCTACTGTGAATTAAGCTTCTATAAACATGAAAATGAATACGGCCCTACAGCACTCTGATTCCAGTACTTTGGGGAAGATCCCCAAAAGTGGTGGTCTGGGTTGTAAGGTGTCTCCATTTCCAGTCTTTTAAGGAACATTTATACTGACTCCATAGCAGCTACACAAATTTGCAATCCCAACAGTGCATAACAGTTTCTATTTCCCCATATCTTCAACAGCATTTATTGTTGTTTTTATTCTTGATGTTTGCCATTCTAACTGGAGTTAGAATCTCAGTGTAGTTTTGAGTTTCATCTCCCTGATTGCTAATCATGTTGAACATTTTTCATATGTTTATTGGCAATTTGTATTTCTTCTTTAGAGAAGAGTATATTCAGATTCATTGCCCAACTTTAACTGAGTTCTTTGTTTTTTTAGCATTGAGTTTTTAAAGCTCTTTATATATTGTAGACATTAATCTTATTTCAGAGGAGTAGCTGTCAATGGTTTTCTCACATTCTGTAGGCTCTCTCTCTAGGTTCTTGGTAGTTTCCTTTGCTGCACAGAAACTTTTCAATCTGATACAATGCCATTTGTTGATTTTTTTTATTTGTATGACTGGGAGTCTTATTGAATTAGTCTCTACCAGTACCTATGTGTTGGAGTGTTGGTCCTATACCCTCTTTAGGTAGTGGCAAAATGTTTTAATTTCTAAAACCTTTATTCATCTTGAGTTAATTCTTGTGCAAGGTGAGAGGATGGGGTTTAGTTCCATTTTTCTACATATTATTAGCCAGTTTTTCCAGCACCATTTGTTGGAATGGCTATCTTTTCTTTAGTTTCTGTTTTTGGCCCCTTTGTTGAAGATCCATTTGCTAGAGTTGTGAGGATTTGTTTCTATATCTTGTATTCTCTTCCATTGATCTATGTGTCTGTTTTTGTGACAATACCATGCAGTGTTTATTACTATACCTTTGTAGGATAGTTTAGAGTTGGTATTTTGATGCTTCCAACATGGCTTTTCTTATTAAGAATTGCTTTAGCTATTCTGGGTTTTTTTTTTTTTTGTTTTCCCGGTTTTTTTTTCTATTTTTGTGAAGAATGAAGTTGGTATTTTAATGTGAATTGCATTGAAACTGTATATTGCTTTTGGTAGTTTAGCCATTTTGATGCTGTTTCCTCTGCCTCTCCAGGACATGGAAGCATTTCCATCTTAGTTTTCATCATAGAGTTCTTTCACTTCCTTGGTTAGAGGTATACCTAGGTATTTTATTCTTTTTGGAACTGTATGAATGGGATTTTTTTTCTTGTATTTCCTCTTCAGTGGATTGATGTCTGGTATATAGAAAGGCTATTGATTTTTGCAAGATGATTTTGAAGACAGCTGTTCTGTTGAATTTTCTTATCAGCTCTAGCCAACTTTTAGTTTATTTTATTGGGTCTCCCATGAATAAGATCATGTTATCACCAAATAGAGACAATCTCACTTCTTCTTTCCCTATTTGTATCCCTTTAATTTTCTTCTCTTGTCTTATTTCTTTACCTAGAATTCATTGTAGTATGTTGAATAGCAGTGGTGATAGTGGACATCCTTGCCTTGCTCCTGATTTTAATGGGAAATCTTTTAGTTTTCCTCCAGTCACTATGATATTGGTTTTGAATTTATCATAAATTGCCTTTATGATATTGAGATAATTTCCTTCTACATCTAGTTTCTTCAGGGTTTTTAGCATGAAAGGGTGATGAATTAGGTCAAATGCTTTTTCTGCATCTATTGAGAGGATCATGTGGTTTTTGTCCTTCATTCTGTTTATGTGATGAATTACATTGATTGACTTGCATATGTTGAACCATCCTAGAATACCTGGAATCAACCCTACTTGGACATGGTGGATGATTTTCTTTTTTTTATGTTTTAAAATTGGTGCATTGTAGTCTCACATCACAATGAGTATCAGTTTGGTGTTAACATACATGCACACAGCTCTTGGTGTCCCTCCCCCCTGCCTCCCCCCCACCATTCTCCACCCACATGTAGCACTGAGAATGATGTTGGTATAATCTCATATATACACATTGTTTTTGTCAGTAATTCCATAGATTCACTTCTTTCTTATCCTTCCCCTTCCCTTGTACCCCTTCCCTTGCACCACTGGGGGTTCTCCGTTGTCATTGGAGTCCCTTTTGTGTCCCCACTACTCCCTAAGTTGCGCATATTAATGAAAACATATGTCCCTTCTTTTTTTTGTGATTGGCTAATCTCGCTTAACATAATGTTCTCCAGATCTTTCATTTTCTTGCGAATGCTGTCATTTTGTTCTTCTTTATTGCAGAGTAGCCATGGTGTGTATTTCCCATAATTTGGTAATCCATTCATCTGTTGATGTGTTTTTTGTATTCAAGTTGCTAGTATCGTATTAAGAATTTTTGCATCTATATTCAGTAAGGAAATTGGGCTGTAATTGTCTGCCATTGAAAAATCTTTATTTTCCTTGGGTATCAGGATGATACTGGCTTTGTAGAACAAAATGGAAAGTATTCCATCTCTATTTCATGAAATAATTTTAGAAATATAGGGTTTAGTTCTTCCTTGAAGGTCTTGTAGAATTCAGATGAGAATCCATCAGGACCTGGACTTGTCTTACTTGGAAGGCTTCAATCTCACTATTTGATATTGGTCTGTTAAGGTCTTCTACATCCTTTTGGTTCAATTTAGAAATGTAAGAGTCTAGAAATTCACCCATGTCTTTTAAGTTTTTCAAATTTTGAAGTATAAATTTCAAAGAAGCTCTAGATGATCATTTGAATTCTTGTGATGTCTGTGGTGATAATTCCCTTTTCATCTCTTATTCTATTTATTTGGATTATTTCTCTTTTTTGGTTAAATTGGCTAAAGTTTTGTTAATTTTGTTTATTTTTTCAAGAAAAATTTTTATTTGATTGTTGTATTGTTTTTATTCTCTAGTTCATTTATTTCTACTCTAGTTTTAATTTTTTCCTGTCTTCTATTGGGTTTGTGGTTGATTTGTTTCTGTTTTTCTAGGGCATTGAGATGAGTCACTAGGTTGTTTATTTGGAGTCTTTCTGGGGTTTTTTTTGTTGTGTGTGTGTGTGTGTGTTTGTGTGTGTGTGTGTGTGTGTGTGTGTTCGTGTGTGTGTGTAGGGTGGATTGTAGAGTGCTATAAATTTTCTTATGACTGTCTTTCGGGTACCCAGAAGAGTTTGGTAGATTGTGTCTCCAGTTTTGTGTGATTCTAGATATTCTCTAATTTCTTATTTTCTTTATGATCTAGTCCTCCTTCAAAATTGTGTTATTCAGTCTGTGTATTTTGGTATTGCTATTCCGGTTTTCTTTGCCAGTTTATTTCTAAGTAGCCTTTGTTTTATTTTGTCATGAACTTGTTCCCTGGAGTTAGTGTTTCAAAGAGGTGATTATAAGGGGCATGAGAAGAATGAGTAGAAAGACTACATCTTAAAGGCTCAGAAAAACTATGCAAGCTTTTTTCAAGTAGTTGTGTGGCATATTCACCTTTTATCAAAGTTCAATCCCAAAATAAATAAAGCAAGTGTTGATGTATATAGCAAAGTTTATGAATGATGTCTAATCCTTATTATATGGACAGAAAATGTTCCATAATGATTTTATTCTATATATAAATTACCTCGGGTATCTTAAAAATGTAATGTGTTTCAAATGTCAATGTTAAAAACAATAACATTTCCTATTTAAAATTTGTAGGGTTTGAATTTTTGGAATGAACCTGGGGCTGACAATTTGTGATAAATATCTAGTCATATGATTTTGATAATTTAAATGAAATTCATATAACATAAATTCATCATTTGATGTATATAAAAGCATAGAGTTCACTGGTATTTTACATATTCACAATACTGTGCAACTATCACCAAAACTAGGTCCAAAAATTTTTGTCAACCTGAAGATAAATTTTATGCCAATTAGACAGTCACTTCCATTTCCTCATTCACAATACTGTGCAACTATCACCAAAACTAGGTCCAAAAATTTTTGTCAACCTGAAGATAAATTTTATGCCAATTAGACAGTCACTTCCATTTCCTCATTCCCCATCTATGCCAACATGGAATTATGTTTTTGCATCATTCTACATCCTACTAGGCAATTCACAGAACAACAACAAAAAGCATAAGACTTTAGTATCAACTATGAATTTTTTCCTTGTTTTTCACTGTCTTAATTTTTGAAACCTTAGGTCTATGATTTATAAAAACTGACTTTTAACTCCTTGATTGTTCATTTTCTAAAATGTATTTAGAAGGTAGAGATTTTTTAAAGAAAACTTTGTACCATGTCTTTCTTGTATGTTACCATGGGAATTTCCATGAAGCAACTCTCAAGTGAAAAAGGGAAAAAGAGGAAAAAAATATTTTTAAAACAACTTTTTAGGGGGATCCAAGATAGCGACCAAGGGAGATCTAAAAGTTGAGATCTGAAACTTGGATCTCAATCACCGTGAAAGCAACTTCTAGACAGGAGAAAATCGACAAAAACTTGAAGTAAACAATGAAAAGCTTGAAACACGATGGAATCAAAGCCAGAAGACAAAACAGAGGAAAGTAAAAAGCTCCAAGCGCCTTACCTAAGGGACGGCGGCAGCGCCATCTTGGCCAGAACGTGCCAGCCGCTACCGGCATTGCGGCTTCCACACGCCACAGGCAGAGAAGCCAGAGACCTGCTGTGAGTTCAACTGCAGATCAGCAGAGACGAAAGCAAGCAGCGGCTCCTTCACACTCAAGACACCAAACGGCGGTGGCGACAGCGGCTGCAGCGGTGCCATCTTGGCAAGACTTTACTGGCGGCTACCAGCATTGTGGTTTCTACACAAGACGAACGGAGATGCAAGTGACCTGCTGTGAATCCAGCAGCAGCAGAAGAGCAGCAGTGAAGGCGAGCAGCGACTCGCTCCAAGCATGACACAGACCCGAACAGCTGTGTTGGCAGAAGCGGCAACGGTGCCATCTTCATCAGACCGAGCCGGTGGCTACTGGCATTGCGGTTTCTGCAAGACACCAAGAAAGCCAGGGAGCTCTTCTAAAACCAGCACCGCAGAGCATCAGCAGCAGTTCGATACATACTTGGCAGAGTCCCCAGGGCTCAGAGGCCTGACCAGAACCTGCGGCAGTGGCTGAGTCCACCCCCTTCCCCAGAGATTAAGAGCAGCACTCAACGAGACCATAAGTCAATGAACTGCCCCAGGGGGAGACCATCCAGCATGGTCACAGGGACTTGCAGGGTCTGAGACTGTGAGGATTGCCCCAGCGGAGGTGAAAGTGGGGTCTGCTATGGGACATGGTAGACACGTGGACAAGCAGACAGTCCCTGGCAACATTTGGGTGGATCAGACTTTTAGCCTGTGTATTGCAGTGCCCTTATAGAGTCCCTGGGGATTGCCACAGGACATACAGCTATGGTACCTGGGGAATATTTGACCAAACCAGCCCTCTCTGTGGAAAACGTGGAGTTCTGTGTTTGCACAGAATTGGGGCAAAGCGACACCTGCTGCTTCTGTAGGCAAAGAGGGACACAAGCCTGGAGCCCCCTGCTGGTGACACCTCAACAAGACCCCAAAGGCACAGGAAACTAAAATTAGGATCAATTCATGGGATTGTATTAAACTGAAGAACTTTTGTGCAGCAAAGGAAACAATCAAGAACCTCAACAGAGAGCCGACAGAATGGGAGAAGATTTTTGCCAGCTACTCCTCTGATAGAGGACTCATATCTAGAATATACAGAGAATGTAAAAAAATCACCACTATAAATCAAATAACCCAATCAAAAAATGGGCAAGTGAACTAAATAGGCACTTCATAGAGGAAGAAATACAAATGGCCCATAAATGTATGAAAAACTGCTCAACATCATTAGCCATCAGAGAGATGCAAATCAAAACTACCCTGAGATTTCACCTAACCCCAATTAGATAGTCAATCATTAAAAACACAAATAACAACAAATGCTGGCAAGGATGTGGAGAAGTAGGAACTTTAATACACTGTTGTTGGAATTGCAAAATAGTGCAACCACTTTGGAAAACAGTGTGGATGATCCTCAGAAGAATGGGAATAAACCTACCATATGACCCAGCAATACCACTTTTAGGCATCTATTCAAAAGAACTAAAACCCAACTACCAAACTAATGCAAGTGTATCTATGCTTATAGCTGCACAATTCATAATTGCCAAATTTGGAACCAGCCGAGGTGTCCTTCGACAGATTAATGGATCACAAAACTATGAGATATGTACACATTGGAATTTAATGCAGCCATAAAGAAGAGCAAAATTACATCATTTGCAGGGAAATGGAGGGCACTGGAGAACATTATGCTAAGTGAGCTTAGTCAGTCACAAAGAGTGAAAAGTCATGTGGTCTCCCTAATATGTGGAAGCTAGGGAGAATGGGACTTAGAAGGAAACCCCAGACAGAGGAGAAAACTTTAGTTGAGCAAAGAAGGCAACCTAACTGAGGGAAACAGGAGGGGGGATGAGGGAAATACACTAATGCACATGATGTGTGTAAACAAACTTATCAGAGTCAATCACTATGCTGAGCATGGAAAGGAGGGAAGCGGGAGGGAATAGGATGGGATTTGAGGGAGGGCTAAATGAGCAATGTGTGCATGTATGCTTCTGATACCTGCTGGGGTCCAGCCTCAGCCGGTCCAGGGGAATCCCTGAAGGAGGTGTAGGGTCAGTGAGGGAATGAGAGACCGGAGGCTCAGCAGTTCAGTGAAGCTACAGGCTCTGTCTCTGCCCAGTGAGCATCAGACTTTATTTTTTATACCATTTTTACATCAGGAAGTCTTAACGCTAACAATTTTCTGCTTAGTACATCATGAAAATATTTTTTACTTAGTACAACATAGGACTCTTTACAGTGCAGTCATTTACCCACAGTTATTAACAACCCATTGTCCAGATGGTCACAACATGTTCCTCACCAATTACTCAGGTTCCATGCAAACTTGAGTTTCTTCCCACAATGTCAACTTAGCTCTTTTAATCATTTGCATTGTTCTCGGAAATATCACGCTGTGGTTATCAGGTGACAGACATGACCTTACCTAAAGGCTTTTGACTACTGCCTTTCATATTTTTTATATGTCTTAACTATTTTTATATTACATGGCTACATATATTATGCTGTATAACAATAAATGTGATTGTGGCTAAGTATGTCTGCTACTAAACTATTTTTATTTATATCTTTCCTATGTAGATTATAACTATACTTATGCTAAAGGTTAAAAGCTATGAATAATATGGTTAACTAGACCTTACACCTATACTTAAACTGTATTCTATTTTAATGTCATTTATGCTTATATTCTATACTTTATTCTTTCTTTAGTTGAGCTTTAAGTTTTTCTGTTTCTTTCTGATGACCTTTCATATTCTTTTTAAGGAACTCTTTAATTTCTCTGTTTTTGGTATTATTTATCCATCATTTATAATAAGTGAACAATGCCTGTAATTGGTTAATCTTAGATGAAGTGGAAGAAGCACAAAATGTAGGGTTTCTAGCAACCCTTGCATAAAGTTTGTGTCTCTAGCTCAGACCCTTTTGCCCCTTTATCCAGAGCCACCATTTGCCTTGAAGGTAAGAACCTGTGTTACTTAGAGGAGGATCAGTCAAGGGCTGACAGTCACAGGCTTGCTTCTTTTCCTCAAGGGGGAAACCAGAGCCTCCTACCTATCCAGTAGGCAGGCCTCCCAGAAGACATAATTGTTGGTACAGCAGGTCATTGTTTATGTTCCTCCTTGTTCTGAGCACTAGCTAATATTTTACAGATTGGCGGGCAGTATTTATTATCTGGTTTAACTCCCTTTTCCTATAAATTATTTCTATACTGGGAACAATAGTTTTCCTGCATATCGCCTGTATTTGAGTCATTCTGTGTAAATTCTCTGTAAATTTTGGCATAAGTCCTACAATTCCCATCACCAATCCCACAATTATTAACATTAATAGAAAGGCCACCAATAGGCTAGCCACCATTAGAGGATGTCAGCTCTGCGACAAACCTAGTTCTGCTGTGACTTTGTCAAACAGCCAAAGAAGCTTTGGCTTCGCCTTTGGCCCCGGCAGATACCCTGACACTTATCAAAATGTATAACTATGATGCACCAATAAATGTAATAAATAAAAACTAACTATTTAAAACCTCTAGGAATTGTCCTAAGGAAATACACACACAAAAAGAAAAAGAAACATTTATTCAAAAGATACACAACATTCTATAAAGTAAAGTAACTATATAGTTACTATGTAAGATCTACTATTATTCTAATGATGCTTATTTTGTGCCTTGATGCTTTTCTTCTGCTGTTTATACGATTTCTTTCTTTGTTTTTGGCTTTTAATAGTTTGACGATAATATCCCTTGAAGAGATTCTTTTAGATCAAGTGCATTAGGGGTCCTTTGAGAATTTGAACAGCATCTTCATAGTCTTAAAGAAACTCTCAAAGCCTTTCTTAGTTCATTTTAAATTTTTTTGTTTTTGGTTTTGGTCTGACTCGGTTACTACAAGCAACCTGTCTCCATGTCCAGGGATTCTTTCTTCTCCCTCATTTATTCTGTGGTCACAACTCTCCATCATATTTCATCTTTATTTATGGAGTTCATGAGCTCCAGGAATTATGTTTGGTTCTTCTTTTATGATATCTATCTCTTTGCTGAATTTGTCATTCATATTATGAATTTTCTAATTTCATAAATTGCCTGCAAATATTTTCTTGTATCTCAATATGTTTCCTTAAAATTATTATTTTGGACTTTTTCAGTCAATCCATCAATTTCTTTTTATGATATCTGTTCCTAGAAAGTTATTGTGTTCCTTTGGAATTATTGTGGTATGCTGGTTATTTTTTTCATGCTTTTTGCATCACTACACTGGTATTTTGAGCATATGGCAGGTCATATGCCTCTACCAATTGTATAGGGTGGCTTTCATAGTAAAAGACTTCTTCCTGGCAAGTATGTCAGAATGTTGGTTGCATAGGCTGCATTAGTTTTGGTTCCAGGTACACTATAGAGTAATGCCAATGTAGCTTTTCAAGTATAATCAATGTAGGTGATATCTCTGGGTATCTCAGTGGCCTATGCTATAGGAGATTTGGGGACTGCATTGCTAGTGGGGATACAGCTATCTTAAGTGGAGCAGGTTTCTGGGAGCTCTGAGTGTGATATAACCAGATGGGAGGGAGGTAATACTCAGCTGATTCATGAGCAGGAGTTGGGTGGCTTGGTACACTCAATTTTTTACTGGAGGCTTCTGCAGGCTGGGCCATTAAGGGGTTCTACCCAGCTGGTTCCCATGACCATTAGTGTGTGGGGAGTGCCACATGGCCGGTTTTCAGGGTTAAGTAAGCTGAGCTTCTGGGGAAATTGCTCATCTGCTTAACGAGGCCCTGAGTGGGTGGAGTGTCAGGATGGGGTTGTGCAGCAGGAGGCTGAGTAGGGGAAGGCACAGTGTGGCTGGGTTGTTTCTCCAGGGCAATTATTCAGTAGGGTAACCTCTCAGGTCCACAAAATGAGATCAGGGCCTATGAGAACTGTAGCCTCACATGCCTCAGATGTTGATGGCCTGAATGGGAACTGTCAGGGACCTCCTGCTCACCCTTTCCCACCAAGTGAAGTGCATCTTGGTTCAGGGCTGGTCTTGAAAGTTAGAATGAGGTAGATGTATGTACTTAGCTACATACTTTATAAGGCCATAGTGTGTCTCTATGTTCTGCAATGTCTCTGTTACATCCTCACTGTACTCTGGCACTCAGCCTGAAATATGTCATGGAGTTACCTACTGTTTTGCCTTGTTTTGGTCTTCATTTGTGGAGTGAAGCATGCCAAGCACCTCTAGTTAGCCACTTACTTATGTCCTAAGGGGATAGAATTTCTTATTGGAGAAATGAAATGCTTGAAATTCAATAATCATGTTGGTTACATAATTCTATGAGTAATTATGAAACATTGAATTATATACTGTTTTTTTTACCATGTAACTGTTTTATACTTGTATTGGTTCCTTGTAAGTATACATCATAGATTTTCAAAATTATATGACATATACGCACATAGCACTTGATGTGTTTCCTTCAGAATCCCACTGTGCTACCCACCTCTCTCCACACAAATTAGTGAGATAGGTAGTATAAGCATGTATACATTGTGTAATGTTTAGGTTAAACATATTTATTATCTGCAGTATTTATCATTTCTTTGTGGTTAAAACTTTCAATATCCTTCCTTCTAGGTTTTGAAATGTACAATACATAATAGTTGAAGTCACCCTACTATGGAATGCATGCTGTAATTTCTGGCTCCTATCTAACTGTAAATTAGTATCCACTGATCATTCTTTCCCCAACTCTCCCTGCCACTTTCCCTGCTAACTGGAAACCACCACTCTACCATCAACTTCTAAGATGGTAATGCTTTTAGAGTCTGGATAAGACTGAGATCATGGAATCTTTATCTTTCTGTGCCTGACTTATGTCACTTAAAATAATGAACTCTCATTTTAACCATGTTGTCACAAGTGACCAGATTTCATTTTCTGTCTCTCTATTTATTTATTTATTTATTTATTTATTTATTTATTTATTTATGTTACTGGGGATTGAACTGGGGATTCTACCTCTAAGCTACACACCTAGCCATTTTATAAATGAAGATTTATTGATACATTATGGTCTCACATCATAATGAAGTTCAGAGTGATAGGGACATACATGAATACACCACTTGGTGAGATTCCCCCAGCTCCCTCCCTTTCCTAATACATGATATTGAGACTGGCATTGATCATTTTATATATGAATTATATTCTTTAAATCAGTGAATTTTATGTAGGTAAATTATATTCATTGAAGATTTTAAGATGGATGTAGTGGTGCATTCTTGTTATCCCAGTACTTGGGAGGCTAAGTCAGGAGAACCACAGGTTCAATGCCAACCTCAGAAAATAAGCAAGAATGTCAACAACTCTGTGAGGTCCTATTTCAAAATAAAATTAAATTTAAAAAAAAGACTGAGCATGTAGCTGAAAGGTAGAATGCCCCTGGGTTTAATTCCCAGTATTACAAAAAAATGTTTTTACAAAACAAATCTCTTGACCTGTGATATCTAAGAAATACTAATCAGCTATACCCCTAATTCTGTATCAACCTTTTGATAACTCCTGCAGACATAGTCATCTCTCACATTCTACTGTTCTTGTCATGGCTAAACATGCTCTTATATGACACAGGTGACTGCTATGTTGATGATGCAGGTCATCAACACCAAGCTAGGTGAAAGCCCTTAATCATAAAAGAGAAATTAAACACACTTATGTAAAACAAAGTCATTTACCTTTCTTTTTTTAGAATTTTATTGGAGCAATAGTTACACATCTTAGTAAGATTCAACATGATACACTTATATATTTGCACACAACATCATTTTTTATCTTCTCTCTCAATCCACATTCTCTGACTGATCATACAATATATTTACTTTGACCAACACAAGTTATATTTTATCTTCTTGGTTAATTTCTTCTTGGATATAAGCATGAGTAATGTCAGAAGGGAGCCCATTTTGAAAGGAAGTATGACATTTAACAAGGATGCCTATGGAAATGATTTCAGTTTGCTGCTGCTGGAACTGAGTTATCACTCCATCTCTGGTAGTGGTGCAAAGGTTCTGGTGCTGCCAGTGGAATTCAGCCATTGGATGAATTCAAGGATAATACTGGATGAATCTATTCAGAGGGGACCTGAGGTGACAGTACTGAGAACTTCATCTTCCATTTGTCCTGATCTCAACAAACCATCTGGGATTAAATTTGAAACTTTTCCTATATTTTCCAAAAAGTGAGCTGGAGGATGTTTTCAAACAATGGATCAATAAGTGGGTATGTCTTGTGCCAAAAGATACAGTTTGGGCATATTTTACACTACTGCAAAACTAACTCTGAGAATATTCTGATCATTAGGAAAATCTTTGTATAGTTACAGTTTTAAATAAGAAACTTATGATGAAACCACAAGAATCCAGGTTTGATGTCATTCTTCCAGTTGCCATTGTTCCCTGTGGTGATCCACTGGTTGAGCTACGTAAAATAACTTTTGTAGACATTCTCCATTTTTCTCCTGGCTGTACATATGAAGAGTCCTGTGGAGGCCTTCTCTATATGCCTTCTTATGTACCTATTGTTATGTCAGGGTTATGTAGTCAAAGGGCATTCATGGAGAGGGTAAGAATATGATCTGCCTGCTTTATTTTGACTTTTGGTTCCAAACATTTAATGAGAAGTGGGAGCAGTTTTGTTGTTGTTGTTGTTATTGCTTTTTGGTGTTTGTTTGTTTCAGTAATGGGGGTTGAACCAAGGGGAATAATCCTACCTCTGTGCTACAGCCTTTTAATTTTTTTTTTTACCTGGAAACAGGGATTCACTAAGCTGCTAGGGTCTGGCTAAATTGCTGAGGCTTCCAACCTCTGATCCTTTTCTCAGCCTCCCAAGTACTGGGGTTACAGGAATGTGCCATTTTAGGTAAGTCGTAAGTTTTATTGGTATAGTGAGTTCTTAATTTTCATGTGCCTTTGAGGCTGAGCTTGTATGCATGTAAAATAAGAGGAATTTGTCTTTTATAGGTGAAATGATGAAACAAAAATATAAAATTTTCTCTCAGTCTTATAATTAAAATCATGAAGTGCTTACATTCAGTTTGTAGTCAGTGGCCCATCATTGCCATAGGGCATTCTAGGAGGTCATACAAGTACGAAGTGAAGCCCTTAGGTTTTCTCTAAGCAATTGTATAACCAATTCTTTTTCCATTATAGTTGGTATAAACTTCTCTTTATCATTATGAATGAAGACAGGTAGATTGAAGAGTTACATATCTCTGTAGGATAACTATTATGTACCACTGAGGAAATTGCTTTACCTTATGTAGATCAGTTTTCTTGTTTAAAATCAAAATATTTTTCCATATTAACTAAATAATTTCATCACAACAGAGAGATACAGGATTTTATAACAGATTCCAAATGGTTTCATTGAAGTTTCTAATGATTCCATATTCCTTCATTAGTTCTTTACCAACCACCTGGGTTTTTTGTTTTGTCTGTTGTCCTGGGAATTGAACCCATGAACAATCCACCTCTGAGCTACACCCTCAGCCTGATTTTTTATTTTGTTTTGAAAGAGGGTTTTGCTAGGTTGTTGAGAGTCTTGATCAGGCTGTTCTTGAACCAGTGATCCTCCTGTCTCAGGCTCCAAGTATAGGGATTACAGGTGTACACCACCACACCTTGCCAACCACCTGTTTTAATGGCCTAAATTCTTGTTGAAATGTGGGCATACATTAATTAGTCCCAATTGTTTTTAATAATATTTCTCCCTTTAAAAACTAATCAAAACTAACAGTGAGTAAAAATCACTGTTTCTATAATTTCTGAAAATTTTCAAGTTATATTCACAAGTATTTCTATATAATGAATAAATGTTATTAAGTTCATAATGTGAACCAAAAGTGATAGTATGTACAAGAATTCAGCCACAATCTTAGAGATGAGCATACACAAGAGGTAAGTGTTGGATATGCAGAGAAACGATGTGGCCACTCTTCCTGCAGCCTCCCCCACCTTACATTCATGTGGAAAGGTAGACAATAACAAAGTGTCTTAGGCAACATTCTCACTGCCATAATCCAAAGACCTGACCATGTAATTTAGAGGAAGGAAGATTTATTTGCTCACGGTTTCCTTGGGGAATTATGGGTTCAGTCCATGTGAGGCCCAGGACTGTGTATCTCAGGACAATGGTGGCAGGAAGTGGAGGGAAAGAAAGAGAAAGACCTACCCTCACGTCAAAGAGGCCAGAAGCAAGAGAGCAATCGAGAGGAGGAACCATATATTAAATACTCCAGATCACAGCCCCAGGGAACCGCTTCTCCAGATAAACACTACCAGCCCAGGCCACTACCCAGATAAATCCATTACCATGGATATACCCAATGTTGGGATTATAAACAAGCCCCATTTCTGACATGGCTACAAGATTTCTGTGAGAGCTAAGGGGGCATTCTATTTCCAAACCATTAAAGCAATTAATAAAAAAATATATGAAAGATGTATTAAAAGGTAATTATCACCATTCTACAAAAATATCCACTGGGTATCATTGAGAGTATCCAAGTATCACTGATAATATAAGTGAGATATGAACACTGTGAAGGAATAGATCTAGA